>JALPQI010003783.1:0-75874 GCA_025490895.1 Thaumatotibia leucotreta | reverse complement strand
AATTTCTTCATGTTTTATGTCGTGCATAATGTTAAATAATTTATTTTTCTTCACACTTGCTGTCTAAGCGCGCCATTGCTTGTGTGCGTAGCGGGAGTAATAGAAAAGTGAAATGTCCTAGGAAGTAATAGAAATGTCAGTACGTCATTTAATAAATATTTATATCTAAAAACTTATTTTTTGTCAGCAAGTGTGATGAAAAACATTGTATGCATCACGGTCGGTAAGCGGAATACTAACTCGAGTCATAAAAGCCCTCCGCCTAACGGCGTCGGGCTCCTAACACTCTCGTTAGAAATTCCGTACTTACCTCCCTTGATGCACAATGTACTCTACAGTATTATGGTAGCCGCACCAGCGCTACAATCGTAGCAGTCTTAGCCGGTTACGCCACGCCGTAGCGCCGATCGTAGCTAGAGATGGGTCGTACCCGGTTAATTCCCAAGTTACTACAGGGAATCTTACCGTTAGCAAATATTTCGTATACAGTTTTTGGTAAGTTACCGGAAACGGCACATAACTAATCGTAGCAGGATGCTTAGCCAAGTTGCCAATCGCTAACGCTTAGTAGCGTATCGTAGTTTTCCCTCTCTGTCATTCTTTCATATTAGTGCGACAAAGACAGTTAGCTGCCTTTTGTTTACGATTGACGATAAAGCGTTTACGGTTCGCAACTTGTCTAAGCACCCTGTAGTCGTACCATGAGTTGGCAAGTAAAGTTTACGTCAGCGATTATCCGATACGCAAAGCAATCTACCATGCTCATAATGATGTATTAGACCTAGCTAGAATAACTTAAAGCCTAACAAGTAACTATTTGACCCTCGCCATGTTGCGGATTTTCAGTGACACTAATTTATTTTACTGGCAATGATTACTGTTTGACATCAGCGGCCCTACCGCAAAAATCGAAATTCGTAAACTTCGAGGATTTGTCTCTCTCACTCTAATGACGCCTTCGTTTGAGTGACAGAGAAACATCCTCGAAATTTACGAATTTCGATTTTCGCGGTAGTAGGCCAGGCGTTGAATGTCATCGAATGTCACCGATGTAAACAAAAATAAAATATATCGCGACTTAAACGATTTCATCATAAAAATGCCGAAAAAGATACCAATAGAAGCAAGAAAAATCGTCTTAAATACAATAAAATCTTTAAACCAAAGAAAGGACGAAGGATTGAATAGTATTCCATTGGAAAATGTTTTGCAATTGGTTACTGACATGACATCACATTATTGCCATAGGTAAACTGTTTGTAGCGACACTGTGTCAGGGTCAAATAGAAAGTTGTTAGGCTTTAACTTGTGGTACGGCTACAGGTACCTACCTGCAGGCCTAGCCAAGATGCCATTCTGCAATCATATACGATAAGTGATACGTAATAAATGTATGAGAATAACAGATCCGTACAAAAAGTCACGTGACCATTTCTATACATCATCATGATCACGTGGCTTAACGCTTATCGTTTACGATTGCAGAATAGCATCATGGCTAGGCCAACTGACAGCCGAACAGTGTTATAATATAAATCGTTTCACTTAGCAAGACTCGTGGATTTGTCAAAACTATTCTATAATGATATGACAATACCAACCAAAGTATGCGTCTTTGTAACTTAAACGATCTGTACAATACACTGAAAAAATGCTAAGTTGGATTTATCAGATTCTGCGTGATTCTAACCGGAAACTAAGGTTGAATTCGGTCCTATCAGAATTTTTTATTTTATTTTACCAAACTTTTTATTTTGGCATTCTGCTAAATTAATTTAGTTGACTACACCAGTTTTTTGTTGATTACACCAGTTGTTTGGTATAATGTACAATGTTCTTTGTTGATTTAACTAGAACTCTGGTATCGACTTCAACCTTTTTAGTTTTGTAAGCTTGATAGCAAGGATTTGTTACATATATCAAAGTTTCCTCGTAATATACCCACTTTGGTAAATATTTTTTTCAGTGTTCAATACAACTTTTCTTTTTTCGAGCAGACTCCCTTCACTTTGTTAAATTTATATTGACAAGAAACAAAAATACCAGGGACATTTTAAAGTTTTATGAAAGAGTAAGCAATAAAAAAGGCAATAGGAACAAATAAGCATATCGAATCGTAACTCAACAAAAACAAAAGCACTCAGGTATAGAAAAAGCCCAGTTAAGATGTCTGGTTGAGCTAAATTGGACTTTACTCTAACACTATACAAGCCTTAGAACCGGCATACCTATAGTTTAAGTGGTTTCTCAGAACGTTTGGGCCCATAAAATCGCTCTTTACGACTTTACATCGAAAGTGGCACAAATTTCGTAGGATAAAGCGACAGTCGAATAATAAATTTCAAAGAGTTAGGTACGTAAAATGGACTTAAATAGAAATAGCGAATACATGTATTTATGTCAAATCTTCTCCCATGCCGATTACAATAGTACATTACTATAGAGGCCGGGATGAAAGAGGTTGCCGGCCGGATAGGTCTGAGGCGGACAACCCCATATTTCCGGCCGGCCGAGGTGTGTAGATATAACGCTTTTCTCAAATACGCAATCAAATATAAGAACAAAACATCAAAGTTTTATAAGTATGCATAGTATTGCATAGTTGCAGAATGTCATGATGTCTGTGCCACAAATTTATGTGAAATGGAATTAAAAAGAGCACTTTGCTGGCTTAGGCCTTCAAGATTTGTATTAAATTCCATTAACGACATCTTGTCCTAGTCGCACCTGAAACGTCATACTTCACGGCCTATTATAAGGAACATAACGACAATATTTCATTGCATGTTTAAGAAAAAACTTATTAGTAAAATTATGCATTAAATCCGCATTTTGTCTTCAATGCCTGAGTGCCCGGACTCGAAAAATAAATGACACAGAGCTATGAGATCGCCCTTAATCACACCAACAAAGCAATGTACTAAAATCCCTCTCTCGACATACTGAGTGATCCGTAAACTTTCGAATTCCATATCGAAATATTCCGAATCGAATTCCATTTCGAATTTCATTAACTATCATAGTACTACTATATTCTCATGGTTTTGTAAACAACCAATGTGAAATGTAACAGTGTCAAAATAATATATCGTCTTTCAAATATCAAATAATGAATGAGGATAATATATTGCAGCCCGAATCTCCGAATATTACATTACACCCACGTATTTTAAATCTCAATTAAACACGGCTTACTAACTTAAGCCTGTAATCATAACACAATAACTCTGCGCCTCTCTGCGCATAACGTATTCGAATATTTCGGATCCCGTTACCAACATTTTGGCATACACGTTATTTAGGTCAGTGAGCACTGCAACGATTGTTCCTTATTAATTTTGTAGGAGAGCATATGCATAGACTAAAACTGTTTCTTTTGTATTCTCTCCACGTACGAGTATGCACCGCGGTATGAAATCTTTTGAAAATGCTATTTGTAAGTATTGTCGGTTTCGTAACAAAAGTTCCAACTAAGACCTGTGAGACGTTCCAGGTACAGCCAATAGGGTGCCCGAATTTTGTTTATTTATTCTTAACACTCTAAAGCGTAATTATTCGTAAATTACTAAGCCAACCAACGCTTCTTTCTTGAAATCCTAAACTAAATAATACCTTTCAACACTTAAATGGGATACATACGCGTTATTTTGATTGTTTTTCACACTTGTGTCGTAAGTCGTCACAGTGTTGCACCCTCGTTAACTATATGAAACTTACATATTATGTAGATAAGTAGTTGGTTAATATATAGCATAAAAATGGTGTTAGTACGACGAGCCTAAATTGTTATACAGGATGTTTAATTTTTTTTTTTCATGAAAATAAGTAATTAGAAAGCTATTTTTTTTATTTATAGTTTATATTAATTAGAGCAACATTTGTGCAAAATTTCATATTTATCCGTTTTATACTTTTTAAGAAAAAAATACGTTTTAGGGTTAAATGCACACCGCGAGGTTCCAGGTGGCATGTTAAAAATTGGTATGAAGCATTTTCTCTTGACAGGGCATCAACTGGTAATAGTATCCAACTCAAAGCTTTAGGGGCAATTTTTCTTAGCTTATCCTGCTATACCCTTTTCAGTGTTCACACTCCTACATGGCAAGACAGTACCTACGCCACAGTCAGCCAGTATTCCATTGCATGCCATAGAATTACTCTAAATGTAACTATTCCAACATATTTTCAAGTATCATAAAATAGTACATTACGACACAAGTGTGAAAAACATGAAATTCGAAACGAGTGGCGATGTTTTAAATTGACACGAGTTACTCGTTTTTGCACGTGTCTCCTACGACGTTTTTTAGTACAGATGGCCCTCCGAAGTTTTGGACCTAACGTAAAATGACCCACTTCTCGCACTAGAGCCTAAAAAAGGTACCATCTGTACTAAAAAATTACATAAAATGCGTACCTATATTTTAAATCACAATGTCTAGCTAACAAAATTGATTAAAATACAAAGATAAAAAAGCGAACAATAAAAACTATTTCCTGTACCTAATGGATTGTGTAGGTACTAGAGTTTCTAACTATCTAGGTCGCGTATTTGGGTCGTGTATTTCCAGTACCCAGAGCTTCCAGTTAATACTACTTTTACAGGTACAAAGTTGATAAGATTCCTGAAACTAGCGCGAGCATCTGCTTCTGCAGGGCCGCTTTCAAAGTTTGTGAAATTCCGCCTGATTTGATATACAGTGCTTTCACGTTCAACGCCCGTGAATTGTTGTACCGTCAAATCAAATCAAATCAAATCAAAATAATTTATTTGTTAAACATAGGTACAATTACAGATCTTCAGTACAATGACGGTTTCACCATGTTTTACCATGTAATATGGTATACAAATAGCTGCAATTGCATGGCATGCAGCATGGCCAAATTGATACATTATTAAACTACGATAATAATTATTTATTACAATTACAGAAATTAAGAACTATTAGGAATTATTATTACATTTATATCATTAATAATTAGGTTTGTTGCTGAGCGGTAAAATTTTGATATTCCTTAACGCTATAAAAACAGTTTTCTAACAGAAAGCTTGTTAAAGCGTTTTTATATTTCGAGCCATTTAAACATTTTATTCCGTTAGGCAAGCTATTGTACAAAACTATACACATATTATAGGAATTTCGTTTGTATACATCCGATTGACATCTAGGGTGGTGCAAAAGGTTTTGATATTGCATTCTTTGACTTGTGAAGAATTCAGATCTCATTTTGAACAGATCTGGGTGGGTTTTAACAAGTAAGCATGCTTTTTTGATGAACATACATGGTAGTGGTAGTATTTTTAATTTTTTAAAAAGCGGCTGACAGTGGTCATCCACCCAAGCCAACATAATTGCCCGAACACATTTTTTTTGAACTATAAATGCTCTTTCGACATCTACTGAATTGCCCCACAATAGTAGACCATAACTTAGCACCGATGATACTACGCCATGATAGGCTGTAAGTGCTGTCTCGAGATTTACAGTACTCCTTAGTTTTTCTTAATGCATAAATAAATCTAGTAAGCCTGTTACAGACGTTATTTACATGGTCCTTCCAACTAAGGTGCTGGTCAATATACAGTCCTAAAAATTTTACACTATCACATTTTACTATGTCAAAATTATTACAATTGATATTTAATTGAATTGGTGTACTATTATATGGGTGGTATTGAATAAAGAATGTCTTAGTTAAATTAATGTTTAAATTATTATTACGTGTCCAATTATTAATGTCAGCCAAAGATTTGTTAACTATAGTTTCGTATGTATCAACATTCTCTCCTTTTACTAAAATTGTTGTATCATCCGCGAAAAGCATACACTTATGCGAGGTAGCCAGAGGGAGATCATTAACGTAAACTAGGAATAAAAGAGGTCCTAAATTGCTTCCCTGGGGAACGCCGGACTTGACTTCACGAAAATCTGAGCGATATTTGATTTTAACGTAACTATTCTCCCGCTTTTCTATTTTGGCAATTTCAGTGGCTTGTTGTCTGTGAGACAAATAGCTTTCAATCCATAACAATGCTGGTCCTCTAATGCCATGGCGCTCTAATTTTGCAAGGAGTTCGTTATGTTCAACACAGTCAAAAGCTTTACTTAAGTCTAAAAATACTGATAATATTGGAGATTTACTGTTTAGACATTCTGATACATACTTTACTAAATCAAAGCAAGCCAATTCTGTTGGCTTGCTTTGATTTAGTAAAGTATGTATCAGAATGTCTAAACAGTAAATCTCACACAATCATTATTGTTTAGGTTCCAAATATATGTTGACACGACCTTAAAGGTCAAGGCAATAAAGACGTGTAAATATATTTTTAGGTCTTATACCGTAATGATATCTTTGATGTCGACTGTACCATTTTAAGAGTGCGTCCCAAAAGATCCATCCATCGATCTTAGGGCCCTAGCATATCCACTTCACTGCGTTGATGAGAATATCAAATGCATCCCTAGATCTGGTAGACATAGCCTAGATCTGGTGGAATGGCACTTTTTACTAACGCTGGCGCAATGTGGATTGAGAGCTCGCACATGTTACGCGTAGATCCACCAGCGAGTTCAGTTTATCAAATCAAAATGATATGTTCAAGTTTCAATGCCTATCCTGGAAGCTCGGTGTAGAAACTTTAACCCGATTCACTTTTACACTTGTTTCAGTTCTGTCGTGGTAAAATTAAACTAGAATTATTGTTATGAAACTTGCTATGTTCCCGTATTGTACACGTACTCGAGTTGTCAGTTCATGCATACAATTTTAACAAACTTTTATTATTCAACTTGTAATGTTTTGTTTAGGTATTATCCGAGAAAATATTGACCTAGTTTCAGTTGTCGATTGGAAAAAGAACTAGACAATAATGTTGGGAATTGATCCAATTACAGGATTGTAAGGACATCATAAGAAATAAGTAGTGGCAACAAAACAATGCTATCCAGTTCGTTATAGTCGTCAAGCAGCTATTGACTGTGCAACGGCAACGATATGGAGTACCTATCGCGAACAAATCTGTAATAGAAATTTTATTTTGTTAGTTGCTGTCGCTCTTGCATATTCATGTATTACAAGGTCAAATTTTATTAGGTGTTCTCCGTTTAAGGGCTTGTTCTCGTTTTCCAATTAGGTAAATTCTTTCAAATTAGCTTGACGCTCCATAGTAAGAAATTTTTTTGGGTGTAAAAATGTTTTCCGTCTGGCACATGGCAATTTAAAATATAACATATAAACGTGTATTTGGACGAATCAACTTTTTCTCGACTGAACATATTGCGAAAACACAAATCAAATTATTTATTAACTAAATATTTTGATTTGTACTTTTAATTTTTCTCCAGTAGTCACACTACTTAATACTATATAAATTATAAATATTTGATGTCATATACCAAAGAAAAACGACCAAGATCACCTATGTCCGAGGTGGGGAGACCGAGTGGCCGAAGGGTACAGGGTACAGGCATCAGCCGCGAAAGCTGAGTGGGTCCCCACCTCGGACATAGGTGATCTTGGTCGTTTTTCTTTGGTATATGACATCAAATATTTATACTTTTTCTCGACTTTTATGTACCTATAAATATACCATGGTTACGGTCACCTGACTCACGCTGTTTTTTATGCAAAATTATGCTACTTAAACTATGCAAACAAGCATATTTCTGGTGTTTAATAAGCCCTTTTCTTAATTTACCACTTACAAACACGGACTACGTGCATGTTTGCATAGTTTAAGCAGATTAATTTTGCATAAAAACCAACGTGACTCAGGATCCCGTAACCATGGCATTAACAGACAAAAGATAGTCGATTCACTCAAATTCACGTTTATGCTATGTTTTAAAATGCCACGTTCGCTTATTTATGACTAACTAAAGGTGCTCAGACCAAACGAGCATTCGCTGTTCTATCCCCCACCCTACGAAATCAACGAATCACGTTTTGTGTAACGATCGAATTTCGTAGAGTAGGGGGTTAGAATAGCGAATGCTCGTTTGGTCTGAATGCACCTTTAGGATGAAATTCATACTTGGTTCTTTTTTATTAAGTCAACATTTTTTTTTACCTAAAAGTGCAAGCTTTCTACGTTTACTGTAGAAATTAGGTCTATTCATATAGGTAGCTAGAATAAAATGTCGGCGCTTTCTTATACTTATAAGTAAAGAGCGTTCCCTAGTGAGTGGTAATTGTAAAATAACTTCCGCCGCGGCGCGCCAAGTATCCCCCGCGGTTCAATAACATTTAATTAAATTGTTGTGATCACATAAAAACACAGCGGGCGGGCGGCCACTTATAAAAAACATTGCCCTAGATATCATCTTTGTTCGAAGCGCAGAGGGCGAAATTGACGCTTGTAGATGTTCGACAATCAGAGCTTTATGGGATTATTTATTGGCGTGTGACTATAAATTTATGTTGCATTTAAATGATAAATATTACATATCTTCATATATTATACCAAAGAAAAAATAGCTAGTTCACCAACATCAGACACGGGTCCGTCCCCATTAGGGTAGGAGATCTGGCTATTTTTTTTGGTTTTTCGACCGTGTCTTTTTAACATACTAAGAGTACAGAAAAATCTAAGTAGATCAAATAGGTCTATTCCGCAATCTTTCTTTTTATGTTGGCACAACAAAGTGGCTCCACTCCACCTGATCGTAAGTGAAAAGTAGAGCCCAAATCGCGTCGGCAACGAACAGGAGACAATCAGTAACCTGTTAGTTGCCACCGCCTTGCTGGCCCGCTAGATGCTTCTTCACGCTTCACAATCTTAAAAAAAAATCTTGTTTGCAATCTTAAAAAAACATAAGAAATCCTGTGGGGTATCAAATGATCTGGATGAAATGGAAATTATAACATGTACTTACATACCTAGGTATATAAAAAACCGGCTAAGTGCTAGTCTGATTCTCGCGCGAAGGGTTCCGTACCATTATCAAATTATTATAAAATAAATAATCTGCGGTCGCAGAACTAGACTTTTTTTTTTGTGAGAATTATCATTTAATATTTCGTACAACCCTAGAACCCTACCCTACACTTAAGTATTAGTGCTACTTGTACTGTCTTTATAAAAAAAAACAATAATTTATATTACAACATATATTATAAGAAAAAAATATTGATCAGAACAAAATTATTAATACCTAACGATTTGCTTCACTAAAACTTGTGTAGAATTGTTCTCATGGTAATGATTACAAGTATTGTGTGAACGTAAATAATAATTTCAGTTGGCAATCACGGTTTTCTATTATTCTGTACTAAACTCGAGTTTTTAATTTAAACTTTCGTGGGACTTAAATAACTATACCTACCTAATAATTTAACGGGTAATGTTTCGGAGAGCCCAGGTATCTCATAGTAAGCGTGCTCCACCGTAGACTGCATCATCACTTACCACCAGGTATGATCATGGTCAAATGCATATACTGAATAAAAAAAAGTTTACCTGTTTAATTATACACGGTGTTACGTCAGCATTCCGAAAGATTTTAATGCTGGATTCCTGACCATATTTAGAGTCTTTAATGTTACATAAAATTTCCTGGATTCGGCTTGGTTTCAGAGATAATCAACCTTTTTTCGAAATGAGCTTTTCGACGTAACTCATCATTTAACTTGTTTTGGATTACAATGCTACCACAATGTGTTCTAATAATTATTACCACACCTTTTGCCTGACAATCAAAAAATACGAATAGACTTGACGGAATAACCTCAACCTAAAAAAACAATTGAAATAAATAATTTAAACAAATTGTTGTTATGATAAAAAGTACTGGAAATGTTAAAAAGTATTCAAATCGGCCTAAAAAAAAGAAAAAAAAATTTTTTTTTGGTGGAATTGACATTAGGTCTCATAATATTTTTTATTTATTTTGATGTCTAGAATGCATAGTTAAAAATTTTCGCAATGCTCGCGTAACACCGTGTATATTCGTCGGCTGACGACCAAAACTCACTATAAAAACTGTCACTACTCTTAGCAACCTCTTATGTCAGTAATGAATAAGAACTGAGATACGATCTCTATTTCAAGTAGGTATTTGTTACTTAGTGAGTTTTGGTTGTCAACCGATGATATATAAGGTTAACTGGAAGAGATCCCTTGCAGGGATAAGTTCGCCTTTGTACCTGTCAAATTTTTTGTAAAAATGTGTATTTTTGCTTGTGTTTTGTGTACAATAAAGAATTTACATACATGCATACATACATATAAACTCGAATTAGCTTCAACATCATGTATTCTTAACATGGAACATTGATTGTTACAAAATACATTGGTCTATAATTTATAATCGATGGTCGAAACATAACTAACATTATCATTCGAAGAAAATCGTTTCCCCGTGCTTTAGCACACTTGAAATAGATTTTTTGTAATCGCGTGATTATTTCGTTAAAGCTGCTGTGAGCAAAGGAATGTTTTCATTACAAAAAACACTTTCAAAGGTAAAATATTTCTTTTTTATAGGTAAAATAGTTATATGTACGTAGATACTAGTACGTAGATATTATATTACCTAATAAGTTTCATATAGAAATATGATTTTTTGAATCTTCTATTTTACAACAAAATAAATTAAACTTGTGGTACGAATAAAATTGGTTTATTAAATATTTCTATATGTATTTGAAGTAGTAACACTACTACTTATGTATTTATAATATAAGCATGAAATAGAATATTATACTGATAAAAAATGCCGTGGTTACGATCGCCAGAGGTGGGATTTGAACCTATTTCCTCAGCCGCTTCTACGAAATCAAACTTATTAATTTATTAAGTCATCATTATTTAAAAATAGTGTACGAGTTTTATAAAATAGGCTCTTCAATGCAAAAAGGCTCCCGGGGATTGTTAAAAAGTTTGCGTCATTATATCGCGCCCCAATTAAGTACCTACTCGTGTAGCTGTCTTCTTCCTAGAAACCGGCCAGCTAGCTCTTCAGATTGACTCGTGGCACCTCGTGGGCAAAGCTAGCAAAATCATATTTTCACATCACTAGCTCGGAAAGGCTGCCTTTGTCCTCGCTCGTCTTCAAAAATGTTTGGCGCCTCATGCCTTGAAATCTGTGTTCCGACACTTCCGACCGAATATTATTTTTTGAACCGTTCGATTCGCTTAATGGTTTAAACATAGAATTCTTGGCTTGCTCGACTTTCCATACTCGTAGACGCGATAAACAAAGACTTTGAGTAACACAGAACCATTTTTATGATATGCCGTTTTCATGCTACTTATTACTACTTACACTTATCGCCCGTATGTCATCCTCGTACCTACTAGGTACCTTACCTAAAACTTACCTTATAACTACATATAAGTAGGTATACCTATACATCTTCCATGCTCGTATTCGATTACCTTACTATATAAGATTGTAAATGTATCGCTACAGTAGGTACTGTAGAACAAATCGTCATTTTTTTAAATGCGTTTAGTGGTGACCGTTTATAGAAAATCATGAATATTGTGTCGTGTTTTACTGGCAAGTTGATCTTGCCAGACAGATTCTCCATCGATCGAAGCACTAAGGTGCTAAAATATATAAAATTATGCATTCTACCGTGTCATCAGCAGAGGCGTTACGACTGTCAGTTATTTGAACACCTTGGCTCCAATATGAATACATCCAAACAACAACACGCCTGTCTATCGATCTATCGATTGTACCTACCCCAACTCAGCACGAAACCCTTTGTATGTGCCAGTCCCAACCCCAACCACATTTTAATTCGAAAAGTTGAGTTTTACTTTTCGCTGTTATCGGAAGTTTGTTCGTATTGAAAATTAGAATTGTCGAACCCTTCTCTCTACTGACGTGCACTGAAAGTTTGAATAGGTTTCAAGTACATTTACCACAAGGTATATACCTACCATCATCATGGCAACTGTGACTGTACTACGTGCGGCCACTACTACCAACTACGTGTTGTTGTTACTGTATGTAACAAGCTACTTATTATTAATATTATTACGCACGTGGGCCTTATTGTTATTTGACCCTTGAGAAGTGGGTGGAAAATATCATTGAGTATTTATAATGTTATTTGCTACCTACACGAAGTCTAACAGTAGGAAAGGTACGTTTAGTAACATGGTTGTCACTACATAGTGTAAAATAAAGTCACTTTTTCTGTCCCTGTGTCCCTTTGTACGCTTAAATCTTTAAAACTACGCAACGGATTTCGATGATATTTTTTTTAATAGGTAGAGTAGGTAATTCAAGAGGAAGGTTTTTATGTAGGTATTACCCGTGCGAAGCCGGGGCGGGTCGCTAGTAATAAATAAATAAAAAATATGTACCTACATACCTATACTAGAATGTGTTCAATGCTGAGCACGTATTTACCTACATCATAATTGCAATTGGAACCTTAGTATTGCGAGAAAAAATGTAGTAGTATATACAGTGTGTTTCCATGACCCGGGTTTTTACGAAAATGGGTAATAATACGCATTACTAGCAATCGTTTTCAAGTATTAACATTTGACAAATAATTAAATTAACCGTACAATAAATTTTATTTCCTCCGAACGATCAATGTAACGCGTGTAGGTACTGCTTAGTTGTCAAACGCTATGAGTTGCTGCGATCTGTCATTGTCAAGTGCAAATTAATGATTCATTTTGAAATACATTGCTTCTCAATTAACTTTTCTTAGAAAGTTAATTACTATTGAAAAACAACTGAACACTATTACATAATATCCTAAACAATATTTTTGCCAAACTGCGAAACAGTTTGTTG
Organism: Thaumatotibia leucotreta; assembly: GCA_025490895.1. Taxonomy (NCBI): domain Eukaryota; kingdom Metazoa; phylum Arthropoda; class Insecta; order Lepidoptera; family Tortricidae; genus Thaumatotibia; species Thaumatotibia leucotreta. The sequence continues at coordinate 63,104 of JALPQI010003783.1, read as the reverse complement.
GCGATGCGCTCACTATACTTATAATGTAAACAAAGTAAATATGTTTAAGATTAGCATTTTGAATCGAATAATGTTCACGGTTTGGCTAGAAATCTGCATCGCATTCCTCGGTTTCGATAAAAGCCTGTATCATAGACACACACTGTATAGTTCAGTAAGCGTACCTACATCAATCGTTAGTAGAATCTACAAAAAAATGTTAATCACTCATTTGCTTTGAAAATTTGGTTGAGCTTTATTCCTATGTAAAATAAAGAGTGACAGCTGGTAACCACAGTTACCAAAAGCAATTTAACCTAAAAACATGCATTATTCCATAATCACGTACTTTTAAAACACCATCTTGGATTTATTACGAAATTAAAGTCTTAAAACTTGAGTTCACATACTTAGGTGTACCTTTCTAGTTAAAAATATTGATATTTATTAGGATCAACGTAAAAATATATCTGCCAACGTGTTTTATAACATGTGTCATTTGTGTCAAAGATGTCAAATGCTATGGATACTTACATGGATACATCAACCCATATTAGCTTACTTTTTTTTAGATTCTTCTGTCGAATGGTATTTTATCGTCGGAGATAGTGTAATACCGCGTAACTAACAAATTCAATTAAAATCAATTTGAGTGTCAATTGTTTGATATTTGAACTCTGTCTGTTTTGGTAGTTACGCGGTGTTGCACTATCCCCGACGTTATAATACTTATAGATAAGTTAAGCCGACCATACATCTTAGATGCCTTCGATTTCCGCACAAAGTCTAGTAGATGTGCATGGGCAGGGGCGTAGCTAGGGTAAAAGGCGCCCGCGGCAGGCGCCAAATTTGCGCCCCCCCCCCCCCCTTAACTGAACTTATAGAGTTCCTAGTTAGTACGAAACCCTTAAAAGGCTCAATTTTAGGGATCCGTATTTTTTTCCAAAATTCAACCTACTAGGCAGGAAAAAAAAGTTGATTTTCAACCGACTTCAAAAAAGGTGGAGGTACTCAATTCGACTATATCTTTTTTTTATGTTTGTTACCTCAACTACAATGTCTGTGTATATTTAGGCATACTGTATACTGTACATTCTAACAAGACATTTAGTGACTTTAGATGGCCAGCAGTGATTTTATCTACATACAGCTAACAATAACGTGAAGGATTGATAAGAAAACTAATTTAGAAATCAGAAGTTTGTGTACAATGTACATCATTAAATGTCTTGTTAAAATTTACAGTATGCCTATATACACTTAGGTGCAAAAGTGTCCTTGTCCCAATGCCCCAATACTTTCGATTGAAAGAGCAATCGTCAGAACCGGGGCTCAAAGGTGTTCGTACAACTTGCACGAAGAAACCACCTGACGACACTGACTACAGCTCGTGGAGAAGTCGTTACTTCGAAGGCGGCAGTCCTTTCCCATGTGGAAGATTTCTATGGCCGATTATACGCTTCGCATGCATCTCGACCTGGTCCCGAAAATGAGGATTCTAGACTCACTTTCATACGCCATTTCACCGAAGACCTGCTATAAGTCAGTATCGGCGAAATCGAGATCGCTCTTGAGCAGCTTGAAAACGGAAAAGCCCCTGGATAGGATGGCGTTACAACAGAGTTGTTAAAAGCAGAAGGTAAACCCGTAGTGAGGGAGCTCCAAAAGCGTTTAACGCTGTCCTATTTATAAGGAGAAGTCCTATAAATGGCGTCCTATTTATAAGGAGAAGTCCTATTTACATGAAGGGAGAACTCCGGAGGCATGGAGTACAAGTGTGGTCTAGACGTGTGCGCCGCGCCGGCGTCACGCCGCCGCCGACCTTTTTTGCCACGCCGCCGCCGCCGACTAATGGTCGGCGTGAAATCGGCGTGGCCTTGACTGAATAACAGAGTTATTTCTTATGGGCTAAATACTACACACTAAGCTTCGTCTTTGCTTTATGTATTTATATAATCCTCTTATGTAGGGAATGTACTGACAACCTATTAGTTGTTTTCGAGTATTATCACTCATTACCCGTAGGTTCTTAGGCTCGACAACTTCCAGCCTCCTGAACAAGCGCGTTTCGGTTTCTAGAAAAGCTTTAGTACCGTAAATCACATACACATGCAACGTCAGGATATACCGAGAGGTATAACTTGCCCCTCTGTGACCTGGCCTGTACTACAGTATCTTCAGCGGTAGCAAGTAGACTACTTTTCATTGCGTTGATAACCCAGAAATGGGATGTGACTTATAAACTCGTCAATTCCTCTTTCACGATCTTCCACCAACCACTCCAATTTTACGCGATTCTTCTCGACCTTTTCTTTCCAATCTTTCTTGTGGTTATAAGTTTTTTGAGGTATTTCCAGGTTTGCGGGCTATGTGTCCAAAGAACAACCAACCAACAAACAGTAGAACAAATAAGCCAAATAGGATCAAACCATGACCTTTTAAATGCAATTCAGTTTACGTTCGGCTAGCCAATTTTTGACAGTTATTCTATGCAACTGAAACATCGCGATTCAGTTTAGGTCCTAAACTGAATCGTATTAGGAGATCGTGGTAGCCCCCTAGTTCGTTTTAAAGACCGGTGTTCAAAATCCAGACCATTGCAGCGTCCATTAAGACAGGGAGATGTCTTATCCCCAACACTGTTCACTGTTGCTTTGGAAGATGTTTTCAAGATTTTGGAATGGAATGGGCTTGTCATCAACTTCGGTTTGCCGACTATAAAGTCATATTGGCTGAAACCATGGATAATCACCCAATGAGTAAGAGCGAGGCGAGCTGGTGCGCCTCTGTGCAGCAGTGTTATTCACTAAGGAAACTGCTTTGCTGTCAGCGCTGTGTCAGCGCTGCGGCAGCGTCGAGCCTAAAAATGGTATTCACTAATGTACTTTAAACGACACTAGTGCTCGGCGACGAATGCGGCGTGAGCTGGAACTACACTGCGTCGAGAGTTTGACGTTTAATGTACGAACTTCGTATTCTCTAACGAAAAACAGCGACGAATTCGCCCACAACCTCGATCACAGCCTCGATTCCTAATGTCAAATAAAACAGCTAGGATTTTAGACAAGGCTGTCTCGACGTCGAGCTCGTTGACGAACGCAGCGTCGAATGTCTGAATAAGAGAATAGCATAGCAGCCACTTTCGATTGAAAGAGCAATCGTCAGAACCGGGGCTCAAAGGTGTTCGTACAACTTGCACGAAGAAACCACCTGACGACACTGACTACAGCTCGTGGAGAAGTCGTTACTTCGAAGGCGGCAGTCCTTTCCCAAGTGGAAGATTTCTATGGCCGATTATACGCTTCGCATGCATCTCGACCTGGTCCCGAAAATGAGGATTCTAGACTCACTTTCATACGCCATTTCACCGAAGACCTGCTATAAGTCAGTATCGGCGAAATCGAGATCGCTCTTGAGCAGCTTGAAAACGGAAAAGCCCCTGGATAGGATGGCGTTACAACAGAGTTGTTAAAAGCAGAAGGTAAACCCGTAGTGAGGGAGCTCCAAAAGCGTTTAACGCTGTCCTATTTATAAGGAGAAGTCCTATAAATGGCGTCCTATTTATAAGGAGAAGTCCTATTTACATGAAGGGAGAACTCCGGAGGCATGGAGTACAAGTGTGGCTGTGGTCGTCCTGTTCTTCAAAAAGGGAGACAAAACCCCGATGAAGAACTATCGACCCATTTCTCTTCTAAGCCATGTCGATAAGCTGTTCCCAAGAGTGATCACGAACCGTCTTGCGCGGAGACTCAACGAATTCCAACCTCCGGAACAGGCTGGATTTTAGAGCGGATACGGCACCATAGACCACATCCACACAGTGCGGCAAATTATTCAGAAGACCGAGGAGTATAATCAGCCCCTGTGTCTAGCATTTGTGGACTCTGAGAAAGCCTTTGACTCGATTGAAATCTTGCCTGTTCTGGAGTCCTTGCAACGATGCCAAGTTGATTGGCGATACATCCAAGCGATAAGATGTCTTTACGAGGCCGCCACCATGTCCGTCCAGGTACAGAATCAGTAAACAAATCCTATACCATTGCGTAGAGGTGTGACACAAGGGGACGTTATCTCCCCGAAATTGTTCTCAAATGCAATGGAGGACATGTTTAAGACGCTGAGCTGGAAAGGACGTGGCATCAACATTAATGGCGAGTACGAGAAATAGATATGTATACCTCGGGCAAACATTGCGGATGGGTAGAAACAACTCCGAGGATGTGAATAGAAGAATTCAGCTAAGTGGGGCAGCATTTGGGAAGCTACGTCGAGTCCTCACATCGTCGATCCCACAGTGTTTGAAGACAAAAGTCTTCAATCAGTGCGCCCTACCCGTCATGACGTACGGAGCCGAAACGTGGACTCTGATCGCACGCGTGGTACACAAGTTGAAGGTCGCTTAGCGAGCTTTGCAAAGGGGTATCCTCGGCTTCTTTCTGCGGGATCGAATCAGAAATGAGGTTATCTGGCAGAGAACCAAAGTGTCGACATAGCAAGCTAAAGTGGCATATGCTGTGGCATATATATTAGCTGTAGAACCGACAACCGTTGGGCTAAACGAGTGCCATCTTGGCTACGGAACCCTAAAAACGTTATTTTCTGAAAACCGTATAAGTGACATAAGTCAAACAGAAGAAACTGAAACTTGGTCAAAATAATAGATGCCATTAGGGCTTACCATAACAAATACATCCCCTACAATTAAAGGTTGCAAATGTATGAAAGTCCGAATATAGCCTTTGTTCGAAACTAATAAGTACTACATTTCCATACTTTTGGTACTAAAAATTCTGCAAATAAGGTTAAGAGAAAAAAAAAAGTGAAATCTAAAGAAAACGACTAAAAAAATACAGTACCTACGGACTTTTGAAATAAGGCATTAGTAAACATTTTTGATTTCTTTATGTGTAAATTATGCATAAGGAAATAAAAAAAATTGGATGGTTTTTAGCCCCCCAATCTAGCATTTTTTTTAAATTAGGTACGCAAAAAGATTTTCTTTATGTGTTGATTATGCACAAGGAAATCAAAAATGTTGGCCGATTTGGCGCCCACCCTAATATGGCGCGGGCGCCAAAGGGTGGGAAAATGTACCTTTCTAAAATTTATGCATACCTACAGATTTTCTTCATATGTAAATTATGCACAAGGAAATCAAATATTTTGCCGATTTGGCGCCCCTTCTAATATGACGCCCGGGGAAAATGTACCAGTCTCGCATTTTATAAATTTTAATTTTTCTTATGTATAAATTATGCAAAAGTATATCAAAAATTTTGGCCGATTTGGCGCCCCCTCTGATTCGGCGCCCGGGGCACGTGCCCCCCCTGCCCCCCCCTAGATACGCCACTGTGCATGGGGGATAGAAATCAATAGAATGTCCTACTAACTTACTCGTAACGTAAACAAGTAACATACATTTATACTTACGCCATTTTATTTTTACCTATGTAACAATAAAATGGCGGTAATATGGCATTTGGATATACATTACATAATGTTGGTAGGTACCTAAGTAAATGTTTTTTAATTAAATATTTAAACGACCTATTCTTTCTTACACATGTATATGTAGGTATATCTCGCAAACTATTTCTCTAAAGCAGGGTGCGGTTTAGAGTAGGCATTTAGTAGTAGGAGTAATTAATGAATCCATGGGTCCGTTTAACTTTCACTGCTACTGTGACTCGCAGCCGTCAACTGAATACCAGTCCTTAGCAAGCGATGAACGTCAAACGGAGCCATTAATGAGTCCGCTCCGCTCTCAGTGGAAAGCGGGCAATATAGTGAATTTTTGTTGTACGCCAACGATATTTAGAGTGACATTAAGCAAGTTTTATTCGATAATACCTACAAGTACCTACTTAGATTAACTGCATAGGAATCTGCAAGTCTTAGAGCAGATATTCGAATAGTTCTCCAACCTAACTTAGCGCTATCGTCTTTGAGAAACAACCGCCACTAACGCTAAGTAACTAAGAACGATAGAACTATCTCTGTGTTCACGCATGATTAAACCTCAACTAACTTCAAAATCAAGCAGAGCTTCATTGAATTGTTGAATTAAATGGCATTGAGAATTATCCTTAATAGTAGGTAAAGGTAGCTATACTATTTAAATACCTACCTAAAGGATGGTGACTGTAGTTATACCTAATGTATTATTTTTTTTATACACGAAGAAATTATTACTTCGTAAAATTTAGGTACAGTCGAAGACAAAATAAGGGGTATACAAAAACGTTCAAAAATATGTCCCAGTGCACTCTAATTCTGTGTAATAAGAACGTCGTAACATATTTATGAAAGGATTCTTTCGATACTTATTTTTGCACTTGACTGTACCTACATTGCAGTAATTTTTGTACAGCACTTAATTTTAATCAATTGAATTTTAAAAGAACCTAAACAATATAGGAACTAGTTGCCGATTTCTAAAAGAATAGATATTTGACATAAGTAGTCGTGCTCTCGTATATTGTCTTATAACTTCGTCTACTCTCGTATATTGACTAATCTAATTATGTAAGTGTTATAGTTAGGAATAAACGAATGTGTTTATGGACGGTGATCAGTGTTAGAGTCTTTTTTTATATAAAATATTTGACATTGAAGTGAAAAAGGTGGTTTGGGGACGATAGAAACAACGTGCTTGGGGACGATTGAAACGTTTCAATCTTCCCCATGTTTTAATCGTCCCCAAAATTAACCAACTTCGAAATATAAAGTTTTGTATTCGATGCACATGTTTGTTTTATTTCGCAAATCAAGTAGTATCGCTGCAAGCATGTTGGCTGTGTTATTTAGACACTATAGAGCAATATAAAACCACATTTTGCAAGCAAACGTTGTGCTAGCTGCGTAGTACGTGAAAAACTGCGAAATTTACGGTAATTTTTTAGTTTCTGATTTTTATTAAAAAACCTTACGTTATTTGATATTATATGTTATTAAACGTTTAAAGAATAATAAATTCCCAACAAGTTGAGGTTACCGTACGTCTTATAGTTTCAGAGATTCGAGACTTGAAAAAGTACTCTTTTTTTGTAAACTAAATAAAATTTGGTGTTTTTTTAATGTTTTCGGCTTAATATCGCCTCATGTTTTTAACGATGTTTTTGTTTACCGCTGTGATGAAACCATTTAAACTGATATTTTGTTTCGTGTATTATTTCATTCCACATCGCGACTACAACACTCGTTGTCACTGGGCGTTTGGGAATGGTTATGATTGAAACATTGTTATAGTTGAAACAGGCACTTTTGTATGAAACATAGTTTTGATTATTTCTGCGATTCTACACCGCTATATCTTGTAAATGCATTAAATCTACTTTGGTTAAGGTAAATGTTAATGGTAACAGTGACAATGAAGTCTAAAAGTCGTATACTCCTTTTTTATTCCAAGTTTTTTTAACGACTTTTTCAGATGCTCATAAATTGAGATATGTTCATGATATACTTGCGAACTTTTAATGAGCTCATTGTATGCAAAGGTAGTAATGAAAAAGATTAAAACAGATATAAATACTATAATTGTGTCGAAGATATTTAAGTGTTTCAATTAACCCCACATCATGTTTCAATTGACACACATGTGGGGTCAATTGAACCACTCTGCCTTTTTCTTTTTATTTCATCATTGTCGAAAAACTATGAGTTATAGACCATCCAAATACATTTTATTTAGGAACCAGATCACTAACCTTTAAATATTATGAGCTTACATCTTTCTACTTATAAAATTATAGCGGTCACGGTCGGTTAAAGGCAAATTGGTTCAATTAACCCCAGTCTACCCTACATTATGACGCTAAGACTATCGGAAAAATTGTGAATCTTACCGTCATATTTTAAGGATTAATCTATAATATTGTCAAAAGTTCATTCGTAGAAATCGGCAACTATACGTCATTTGGCAGTATGTTTTGTGTTAATTTGACTTGCCAGTCATATTTTCAAGCTTCCAAAACTATAGCCACTGAGAAGTTTTATAATATGAAATACACAATAATGACGTCACGTTTGTAAACTAAAAAATGACCTAGGTACTATGTATAAGTTATTTCCAATTTATTAAATACTTAGAAGTTCTGGACAAAAATTAAGGCAAACTATATTTTAGTAATAATTTCTTCTGTGTTGTGTCGCGCATACTGTAATCCAATGAATGTCTAATAATTTATTTTAGCCACAGTCAAAAGGTTTCTTTAAATAATATTTTATTTAAGCGCCACCTCGTGAATGTACTTTGTAGTACTAACTTACTTTGCATGTTGTGAACCTTCGGTTGTGTCCCGGTCCAACGATAGGAGCTCCGTTTAAATCCTTACGTAAAAGTTTTACTGTGCACTGGCAGATGGCGCTCTATCCTACAGTGAAGTTACGTTCTGAAACACTTATCGATCGGTCACTTGTTTTGCACATTGTCACAGTACCGCTGAGCAATATTAGACAAAGAAAATGTTTGTTTAAATAACTATTTTTGAGTGGCTACGCTGTTTAAGTAAACCATCGACTGTAAATTTATTATACGCGATATCTTTCTTGACTTACTCGAAGAAACATGCAAAATGTTGAAATTTTGGAATGTTACTTTATAACTGACAGTTGATATTTTGACAAATGACTGACAGGCGTCTGCCTCTGCGCTATGATATGAATGAAATATTTGTAGTAGTTAATTAGGTATTGTAGAATTTGTGGACATTAATAAAAATAATGACATTATGAATGAAATGTGACATTTAATAAAGTAGACATATTCACTAAACTTAATCGTGCAAAACATAATAATCCACATTGCTGTGTGTGAGGCGCTACTCACCCGTTGGTCCACCCTTCGAGGGAGCTGCTTCTGAACTCAGGTTTGCACTTTTTATGTTTTACACTGTTCAGTTTCTTTTTTATTTTAACACTTAAACGTTTTGGACTACTTGGCACTGATATTATAGATTTCGTATTCATGTTTTCGGCAGTGTCTAAAATTGTCGTTTGTTATTTACAGAGTTATGGACGGCATTGAAAACCCGGAATCGAACGGTGAATTTGCATTTGAAACAGATCACCTAGCTCTGCGTGGTAATAAGGACTACAACGATTTGTTGAAATACATTGTTGTGCTTGAATCCCAAAGAGTTGCTGCTTTAAAAGACATAGAAAACTTGACAGAGGCACGAAACAAAGCTCTTGAAGAACCATTAGAGTTTGTTCAAAAGTTACAAGCTGGCACAATTCAGTTTCCGCCCCGACATCATATTAGAGAGATACCTACAATTGACTGGGAGCAATATGGAGTTGACAATTCTCAAGACTTTGACGAATTTAATAGAGACATCAAACCAGATATATCAGAAGCAGGAATGAAAGTGCGTGGACGGAAGTACACTGACAGCAAGCCAGAGACATTCAACCAGCTCTGGTCTTGTGAGGAACAAAAAAGATTAGAAGAACTTTTGGAAATTTATCCTGAAGAACCAATAGAGGCCAGACGTTACAAAAAGATTGCCAAGGCACTTCAAACTCGTACTCCTATCCAAGTAATGAGCAGAGTGCAGAAGTATTTTGCAAAATTAGCCAAAGCTGGATTACCTATACCGGGACGAGCTCCTAAAGGGGTGGGACGAGATAAATGTAAGTCAATACTTTACAAGAAATCAAATTTCTTCCCACAGCTGCATGTTCCCGTCAAAATGGAGGACATGTTTGATATCAATGATACTCCATATACAGCAACTACTGCTACAGCTATTGAGACAAAGATTGGCAACAAACACATAATAGAGTTGTTACGAGCTGCTAAACAACAGAGGGTGCTTGATGAAACAGCACCAGTGTATCAGAAGAACACCATGTGTGTTGGATGCCAAACTAAAGGTTTCCTGGGTGCACGGTGGACAGATAATGCCGGAACAGACTACTGCACAGACTGTGTTGTCAAACATCTACCTAAGGAAAAACTGACACCCATCCGATTACCTTTAGATAGTCATAGTGTAATACAGTCAATACCAGGTACACCAAGCAAATCATCACATACGCGTAATAAGTGGTGATAAAAATTATGTTCAGATAAGTTTAAGTAAGACAAATTTTATTATAGGACATTTTATTTATTTTTTCATGTTCAACTTTGGTTTTGTTTTTCTATCCAGAATTAGCTTCTGTGCGGAAACAGTAGCAAAGGTTGCCCATACTCGTATATGGTACACATTTTCACTTATTGAACAAACTATAAGGTCATACAATAATGACAATAAAAAATTGTTGTCATTCTTGGAAATATGACAATTAGTCATAGATTTAAAGTAAACTGAAAGGTAAAAACGTTTTCATGTGTAGATTGAAAGATCTGATGATTGTCTTTATAAAACATACAAAGTTTAATGTAAAAAAGAAGTGACCAAAGGCTCTAAGATTAGATTAATTTTACCTTGTTTCTTGCTTTAAAGTTTAAAGTATATGTAAATATTATCAATTAACATGTAACTTGAGTATCTTAAGTATCATAACAATACTGACATTACTATGTATAATGTTTTATACCTAACTAAATTACTCTCGACTAACATTGACATATTTGATTATTCTGATTTTATGTTTTAAAGTATAAAACACTAATTATGTAAGTCGCAACTTGTAGATTCATGTTGTTTTAAGAATATTTTATTATGTATAACTGTTATTCCATAGCTGACTTTACAATTTGTAATATATCTAAGTAATTTTTAACCATGACATCATTATAACCTAGGTTAGGACATATGCAGATCCAAACAACTCAATCAGATTATCTATTTTAATATAATTTTATTTTGTTTAGTGAAGTACTGGTACCTATGAACAAAATCGTTTTGTCAGAATGCTAGTTCACGATTATCTACTTTAATCAATTTACTTTAATCACTTGTTTATTTACTGTTAATAAATTGAAATCTAAATCATGTATGGTTTTTTTAGAAACACAATTTCATTAAGGAGTAAAAATTGGGAGTTCAGGCACTTAACCCATAGACGGTTTTTCTTTATGTATTGCGTGCATTACTTACTGGTTCTATGAAAAAAGATTCCCAAATTTTCTTGTATATTGTGTACATCATATTCAGAATATCAAGAAAACACTTTATTACATACCTGCTGCTAATTATTTCCATAAATATGATAAATGATTTCAGTGTGAAATAGTAAAAACGCAAGACTTGTGCTTAAATTAGTCACATCAAACTACTCAGTCTCAGTCAGTTAGATTGAGCAAAAAATATTAGGCATGTATTTTTTGGTTGTATGTCCACCCAATAAATAATTAGTAGTGTAATGAAAATGCTTGCAATATCGTCTTTATAGGGATATACTACGAGTAGATACTTACTCGCATTTGATATTGGCGCCCAACAGCTTAAATATACTCCTTACTAACCTAGGAATAGTAAGATAGTTAATTTAGATAGTAGTAGCACACTAAGGGAGCTTATATGTATGCGAAACAGATTTATATCTGTTTCGCATACCTATTTAATAAGTCACTTTTAGATTTTTTTAGTCATTTTGTTTGTAAGGACGAAACTGACGTTAGTATTAGCAATAACTAAAGGAAAGCTAGAAAAATCGTCTGGTAAGATGGATTTTCCATTATTTCCGTTTCTAACATTTAACTACTTTACCTCAACCGTCTGATTATGAAAACTTGTTAATTCCGCGATAGCTCTTACGTAAGCTACGTTAAACGGGGTATAGTGGCAATACCTATCGCGGAGAGAGCTGGAGGTCCACTGAGATGGAACAGTGAGCACGGCTGTGCCTACTCGTACTTATACAACCATATAGTCGGGTTCGTTCACGAGCAGTCTAATATACTGGGAGAGGATATGATTAATTTATGATTAAATTTACACTAGTGTTAGGTTCTTGGGGGTGATTCGGATTGCTCGGAATTGACTACTAGGACCTAATGGCCCTCGTATCAGGAACGAATAAGCTAATGCTTATTCGTTCCTGATACGAGGGCTGCCTTTTAAGTCGTGTCGTTTGCCAACCTCCCGCGATTTAAAAAAAATAAACATATGGCATATTCATCCTTTTGAATTTAGAACTCGAAAACAAAAAAAACTTTTCAAATTGGTCGAATAGTTTTATTACAGCGTCTATTTAAAGGTGACAAGTCGGTTGTAAAAATGGAAATAACTAAGGAAAATTTGCTTGTGACTATTTTCTACAACTTTAAAAGGGGATTATCGCGACTTCAGTGTTTTGAGGAGATCACTTCTGTGTTTAGTGATGCAGCACCGTGTCTTAGGACTGTAGGACGCTGGTATTTACAATTTCAACGTGGGCAGTCTAGCCTCAGTGACAAGCCCCATAAAGGTCGTCCAAAAACTGCCATGACGCAAGAGAATATCGAAGCCGTGCGGCAGCTAGTACTCGAAGATCGTCATGTGACCTACCGTGAAATAGAGGCGTCCGTGGGCATTTCAGGGACCACTATCCAAAAAAATCCTGCACGAAGAACTTGGCGTAAGAAAGTTGATCTATCGTTGGATACCACATTTGCTTAGCGACGACCAAAAAGCTGCCCGTGTTAGTTGGTGTCGCAAAACTCTGCAGCGATTCAGCCGAGGCGAGTCAAAACATGTTTATGATATGGTTAGTGGTGACGAGTCTTGGGTATATGCTTACGATCCAGATTCTAAACAGCAGTCAACTGTTTGAGTCTTTCAGGATGAGCCAAAACCGACCAAAGTCATACGCTCGCGGAGCACTTCAAAAAAAATGGTGGCCTCGTTTGTGGCAAAGGGTGGTCACGTCGCCACTATTGTACTAGAAGATCGCAAGACGGTTACCGCTGACTGGTATACCACTGTTTGTTTGCCGCAAGTCATAACCGAATTTCGAAAAAACGACTCGACGCGTCGTATGATACTGCATCATGACAATGCAAGTTCGCACACCGCCCGCCAAACAAAGATGTTTTTGAGCGCCCAAAATGTGGAAATTTAGATCACCCACCTTACAGCCCTGACTTAAGCCCTAACGATTTTTTTACGTTCCCCAAAATTAATCAAAGTCTTCGTGGTCAACGCTTCACCTCACCTGAAGAAGCTGTTGACGCTTACAAATCGGCCATTTTGACTACCCCCACTTCGGAGTGGAATAAATGTTTTAAAAACTGGTTTGAACGCATGCAAAAGTGTATTAAACATCGCGGAGAATTCTTCGAAAAACAATAAATGGTAATAATCTATAAAATTGTCCATACTTATTTCAAACGACACAACTTAAAAGGCAACCCTCGTAAGTACCTCGTGAGGGTTTTCTCGAAATCGTATGCCACTAGTTGGCGCCACTTAGCCGTAAGGCCTCAGTCAAAGTCAAAGTCAAAGTCAAACTATTCTTTATTCAAGTAAGCTTATTAATAAGCACTTTCGAATCGTCTGACATGAGAGAAAAAAATCTACTACTGGTTCAAACCCTACGCCGTTCCTGAGAAGAACCAGTAAGAAACTCAGGTCGACTTATTTTTTCAAAACAGTATAATAATACATCTTATTAAAATAACATGCATTAAAGAATGTATTACATAAAAAAAAAAAAAGATTATTATAGACATTTTTATAAAGACAGAAATAAATAAAGGACCATAATATTAAACAAAAATAATTATTATTGTACAAGTTCGCAACATTATTAAGTATCTATATCTAATACTACTAGAGATGTAAAGGTCCTCTAGTTGTCAGAATAAAGAGATATTAAGATTTAGAGATGTAAAAGGTCTCTAATCGTCATGATTTTAACAATAATAATAAAATAGAAAATTAACAATTTAGTGACAATTTAGTGACAATCACAAAGCAACTATTCTTATTATTTAAAAGACAACAGCCAATACCTATTTAAATATGACATCACAGTAAAATAAACTCTAATATTAAATTAAACTAGAGATGTTTATTCTCTAATGTCAATAATACATAATTTTGGAGATGTAAAGTGTCCCCAATGTCAGTTAATTAATAATAATAATAATGATTTGGAGGTGTAAAGAATCTCCAAATGTCAATAAAAAGTAAATAAAAAGGTATATGAAACAAATGTTTCATGTCAGAAGACAGTTAAGAAACACAATTATCCAGCCCCAAAAAAACTAACAAGAAGGTATTTTTATTTTTCATATAATTTTATTAACTCATACAAAACATTTAAACACGAAAGTATAGGCGTTCAGAGAATTTAGACAAGTTTCTGGACCTGACGCCTTAGTGAGTGCTGCCGCCCTGGTGAACGTCATTTCAGAAAACCCTCATTCTACACGCACGTGTCCTGCTGAATACATTTTTAAGTGTTGTACCTTATTGCGATTTACCCATTTTTTGAGGAGCCATCCACATTGAAACCTATTTTATTGAAGTCCTGTGAGAATATTAATTAACTACATGTACCTACCTATTTCATCATTTTTACTGTACCTTGTCATACAACTCGTTGGAATCAAGCTGTTATGTTGTATGATGTCTGTTCAACAAATAACAAATGAAAACATTCACATGGCAGTCGAAGTCAAATGTTGGAAGGTGGTAGAAACTGCCAAAATTTGTCATAGTTTTTTGCCAATCCATGGTAAAATAATGAACGTAAACTGTGATCTAGGCTTCGCATCTCGGTGCAGATATCTCTTTGTCCATTGTCATATGTAGTTTATTATTATCGTATATTCGCTGGACATACATGAAGTTCGTGAACTAATATTGGGATAAAAAAGTTGACGGTGTAACGGTGTAACTTAGGTTCGCGGATCTACAACCCTATGTAATAAAATCATAGCATAGATTACCCAAGCACAACAGTATGAGACAAGGTGTAGGCTTTGACCACCGAGTGGACAGTTTTTCTTTTTCCGACTGAAACTGACCTACTCAAATATTCGTTTCTTATAGTCGTAACTGTTTTTCTATACACCATAATATTTAAGTACTAGCTGTGCCCATGACGTCACTCTCGTGCAGTTCACCAAGAAATACAAGGCAGTCGTTTACTAATTACTTCTAACCTGAACCAACCAACAACCTAGGTATGTGCGTGATTAAATACCTACCTACTACTTCGAAATAATAACTCTTTACTATCAAACTGGTTAAAGAGGGTAAATTGTTAGATGCTAAATCTAGCTTTAGTTAATGATATTAGTGCTCCGGTCAGGGATATGGTAATGAGATTAAAGTGGATCTTGATTTGATCAAAGACAGCTAAATGTTAACGACACACAAGTTAACATTTTTATCATACTTTTTTCTCATTATCTCTAACATCAATGAATGGGTTTGTCAAGATGAAAACAAACAGTGTAAGAATTTTAATCGTGCAGGCATTTTCCAGTGAGTTATGATAAAAATAGTTTTTTTAAAAACATGTCATTATCTCTGAAACTAAGCCGAATCCAGAAAAGTTCAAATGACATTATAGTCTCAAAATGAGGACCCTTAAAGTCCAAATTCTAATATTTAAAGCCTTGATTAAGCCTTTTTAATGTACACCCTTCATGTTCGCCGGTACCTATGCTCATTTCCACCCTGTGTATATACATTATAGAACTTTCAGGAAATAAAACCGCACTAAAGTTGATTAAGATAGAACGTTCATTGGTTTTGTTATTTAAAAAAACAAGAGAGTATTCTTACTATATAGTTGTCTATTGTTTGCTGGTCTCTGTCACCATTGACCCAAATCTGCGGTTTGGGGCTTATTTAGCTTAGTTCGCGCTAGACGTGTGCGCCGCGCCGGCGTCGCGCCGCCGCCGACCTTTTTTGCCACGCCGCCGCCGCCGACTAATGGTCGGCGTGAAATCGGCGTGGCCTTGACTGAATAACAGAGTTATTTCTTATGGGCTAAATACTAAACACTAAGCTTCGTATTTGCTTTATGTATTTACAAAATACTCTTATGTAGGGGATGAACTATCAGCCTATTAGTTGTTTACGAGGCTCGACAACTTCCAGCTTCCTGAACAAGCCGGTTTCGGTTTCTAGAAAATCTTTAGCACCGTAGTTCACATACACAAGCAACGTCAGGTTATACATAAGACCAAGAGCTATAACTTACTCATGCTGCATGAAGCATTTAAATCGATCGAGACCTGGGCTGTACTACAGTATCTTCAGCGGTACCAAGTGGTCGTGACTTTCAAGTCATCAATTTCTCTTTCACGATCTTTCGCCAACGACTCCGATCTTCGGCAGCGTGAACCGATTTGGCAACCCGAAGGTTGAGTGTGATGCGGATCTGGTCGGTCCAGCGCATGGGGCTCCTTCCTCTCTGCCTTTTCCGGAATTATCCGGATATCCGCAAATTTTTAGATCCGGATCCAGCGGCTGTTCGGATCAAAATGATTCAGGCCCTACGGATCCATTAAATATGTCTTCAAATTGAGGTGTAATTAACAATAAATAAAGTGTATGGTAGATTACGTACGACGATATACTTTTTATCTAAGATTGGTGGTCATCGGTTTATCTTTCACTTGAAAACTAGATCTTTGTTGGTGCGGCAGTCCCAAAAGGCTCGTGGCACCCCTCCTCTTGTAGAGTGGAGGCTGGGGAGATGTTCCGTTTTTACAGTTTTCAAAGTTGTGCCTGAGAGTTTTAGCAGGGAAATTGGGTGCCTGGAAAACGAGTTTCCCGTAGCTCGACCTTTGCCGCCGCACCCTGAGCGGAGCTCGGCCTTCAGCCTTCGCAAGGGATCGAAATGAATCATCGAGCCTGCGGCCGTCAGATTCGTAATTCCAGTTACACTAATCCATTGTGTAGCATGGGGGCGTTAGGCTAGGGCAGCTCCGCCATCAGCCTCGTGAGCTCGCGCGCCCTTGTAGGACGCTTCAGGCGTTCGGCCCTAAGTGGAATTCAGCTTTCGGCCTTCGCAAGGGATCCAAACGAATCGGAGGGCCGGCCGCAAATGTCAACTAAGTCATTGTGTATCATGGAAGCGCTAGGCTTTGGCAGCTTGGCCTGCGAACTTGCGAGCTGGCGCGCCTCTGTGGGATACTCCGGGCCTTCAGCCCTATGCGGAGCTCGGCATTCGCGGCCTCGAAGCTTCGACTTCGGGCCTTCGGCCCTCAAGTTTGGCTTGTTTAGATACTTAGATATTATTTGGCGTTCAAAATATCTCTTTTTTTCGCAGCTCGGCCTTCGGCCTTGCGTTGCATATTGGCGCCTTCTTTGGAGTTAAGACAGTTGGAAAGCGTAATAATTGTACTGGAGAGCACTGAAATCGTGAAGATCCGTGCATTTGACTTTCGCGGGCTTCGCGCCATCAGGCCTTCGGCCCTCAGGCTCGGTGTATTTACATACTACGGTAGATCTTATTGTGTTAAAAACGTTAAAACTTTTGAAATATGTACGTTTATATGAAGCATTTTGTGGTTGTAAAACATGGTTATCAAATTTTTGCATATTCAAATGTAACTAAAATGTAAACTGGACAACTATTATTTCAGCGTTAACTCTAACGAGAAATCTTCATCTTTGAAAAACCAGGCATTTATTTTGAATAAATCCGTATTATCCGAATTATCCGGATACGCTGATTCTCGATATCATAACCATTCAGATCCTGCTATGCTATTCTCTTATTGACACATTCGACGCTGCGTTCGTCAACGAGCTCGATGTCGAGACAGCCTTGTCTAAAATCCTAGCTGTTTGATTTGACATTAGGAATCGAGGCTGTGAGCGAGGTTGTGGGCGAGTTCGTCGCTGTTTTTCGTTAGAGAATACGAAGTTCATACATTAAACGTCAAACTTTTGACGCAATGTAGTTCCAACTCACGCCGCATTCGTCGCCGAGCACTAGTGTCGTTTAAAGTACATTAGTGAATACCATTTTTAGGCTCGACGCTGCCGCAGCACTGACACAGCGCTGACAGCAAGGCGGTTTCCTTAGTGAATAACACTGCTGAAAATCCACGGATGTTGCAAACCCTAGTTGAGAGCCATATAAGAACCGAAAGTACCAACGACACCAACGTAGCTCAAAAAATCGCTGAAATGAAGGACGACTCCCAACTCCCAACATGATGGACCGATGACCTGGTAAAGATAGGTGGAATCTATTGGACGTGGGCTGCGCACTATTAATCCTTATGGCATGCTATGATAGGGAACTTGGTGGTCCTAATGTCCATCGGCAGATAATAATTATACGATAACTATGATGAACACTAGCCCAAAGTTGTTGGAAATATTATGTTAGAAGTTAGAAGATAGTTGGAAAGCGTAATTGTAAAGGAGAGCACTGAAATCGAAAAAAAATCATTATTCTATTGATCTGATGGTGGATCCTGGTCAGTGGCGGTGTTTCATGAACATTTATATCCTATTTATTTCAATCATGACAAAAGATACGATTGAATTCCGCTTTTTATTCACGTGACCTTCACGCCGATTTCACGCCGAAATCACGCCGCCGCCGACTTTTCGGCAAACGCCGCCGCCGATGATTTTTAGGTCAGCGCACACGTCTAGTTCGCGCACTCGAATATAATTAGCGCCATCTACATAAGTTAATGGATATGATTTGTCCTGAATACAAGATAATAATACAGTGTGGATAAGTTAAATATTTTATTTTTAGGTAAAGTCCGTCATATGCGTCTTATACACTTATTACAGCTGAGTTAGGGGTGGAAATCAGTTAGTAGACGGACTTTTCTAATAGACGGTCTTACCCTCACTGGCCTTAAATCGAAGACGTGTGGTAAACTAAACTATAGGCATAAAATGTCAGTGTTAAATAAATAAATAAATATCTTGGGACATCTTATACAAATCGTGCTAGGCTCAATTAAGGCTTGTGATGTGGGTACCAAGCGACGATATAATATAATAGGGTAGAAGCACCAATAGATGACTGCCACCCAGAAGTTGACTGATAGGTCTAAAAATGTGAATAATTAAATCAGGAATAATTTTACACGCCCGGTAGTATTTTTCTCACACGCTGCAACACTATGCCGCGTCTCGCATGCAAATTCCCAGACAGTTGAGCCACGCACGCGGCAGTGAGCGGTCGTCGAGTTTACGCTTCACGCTAAAATCGCGTTTTGTATGGGATCCTTATTAAGAAAAGCCCTCAAAAATTTAAGCTTTTAATTACGTAAAAAATCTAATATGGCTTTTATTTCGTTGATTCACTTCAATATCATCATCATAGGCCTTTGACATCTTTATCAGATGATTTTATGCAGCGTTTTTGCGGCAGTGTTTAGAATGACTATAAAGCCCGATGCGGGAGCGACAGTGACGTCCGCAAGATTGGCATGTCAGTGACGGGTCGTCAGATAAATGGGTTGATGATGTGTCCCCTCTCTCATTGTTGTGTCTCCTATTTCGTTTCGCATCTAGAGCCTGAAACCAACTTTCGTCGTGAGCCTTGCATCCTTCCACTAGAGCCGCCCTCCACTTATTCCGATCGTTTGCCATCGGTTCCCAGTTAGCAGGGCTGATACCGAACGCAAGCATGTCTCGCTTAGTACAGTCCTTAAAACGTAACAAGGGTCTGCCAACTCTTCTTTTCGCAAAAGCAACTTCGCCTAACAGGGTGCGCCTTGGTAAGCGAGTGGCATCCATACGGTGCACATGCCCCAGCCACCGCAGTCTACGCTGTTTAAGCATCGCGGTAATGCTGGGAAGCTGTGCAACCTGCAACACTCTCTCATTTGTGACCCTGTCTTGCCAGGTGATGTTTAAGATATTTCGAAGGCATCGCATGTGGAAATTATTGAGTCTTCTTTCTTGCTTAGCATACGACGTCCAGGCTTCGGCTCCGTACAAGAGTGTACTTAGAACACAAGTTTGATATACTATCATCTTGGTTCTTGTTGTCAGATGGTCGTTGGTCCATACTCTTGCACTTAGCCTCCCAAACGTCGTAGCCGCTTTCCCAAGCCGCCTCCCAATCTCCACGTCTAGTGACATATTGCTTGACACAATGGATCCCAAGTAACAAAAACGATCAACAACATCAAGGGCCGCACCATCCAACAAAATTGTTGGTCTCTGGTTGTATCCCTGCGCCAATACAACTGTCTTCTTTGCATTTATTGTCATTGAAAAGAGGGAACAGGCATGTGCAAATTTGTCTAGAAGAGCCTGTAATTCTTGAGGGGTATTGGCTACGAATGCGGCGTCGTCGGCAAAGAGCAGCGAGTCGACATACAGGTCTTCGCGTTTGCGGCGAGATTTCAAAAGGGCAGGATTAAATAGTTTCCCGTCCGCTCTGGTGTGCAAATGAACACCCTGTACAAAGTCCCTAAATGCAACCTTCAGAAGTAAGGAGAAAAAGATGCCAAAAAGTGTAGGAGCTAAGACGCATCCCTGCCGCACTCCTCTTCGCATGTCAAACAGAGCAGAAGTATTTCCGCCGTGGACAACAGCGCCCTGCATACTCTCATGGAAAGATTTTATTAGATTTAACAGTTTACGGGGACACCCTATCCGTTCGAGGGCAATATAAAGGCCCTCCCGACTCACCGTGTCAAATGCTTTATTAAGGTCCACAAAAGCCACTAACAAGGGACTATTCTGCTCACGTGACTTTTCTTGCAGCTGGCGCAAAGTAAAAATCATGTCAGTAGTAGAGCGTCCCGATCGAAATCCACACTGTGCCTCAGGATACACGCGGTCGGCAAGCCGCTGGAGTCTAGTCAGAATAACCCTCGCAAACAGCTTTCCGACGATGCTCAGAAGGGAAATGCCGCGGTAATTGTTGCAATCGCCGCGATCCCCTTTTCCCTTGTATAAGGTGATAATGTTAGCATTTCGCATATCCTGAGGAAAGCGCTCCTGCTCCCAACATTTGCTCAGGAAGTTGTGCAAAATCGGATGCAGTGACTTGACCTTGAGAAGCTCTGCGGGGATGCCGTCATCGCCGGGACTTTTGCCATTTTTTAGTTGAGTGACAGCTTTGTGCAGCTCCCTTGGGGTGGGTAGGTTATCTAGCTCATCCCAAGTTTCCAGTTCATTGATAGCTTCCATAGCTGCTGGATCAGTAGCGACCGGATGAGCATAGAGTCCCCCATAATGTTCCACCCAACGGTCCAATTGGCGATTGCTGTCATTTATTACTGTACCGTCAATTTCCTTTAAGGGTGCTAGTTTTTTTGGCAAAGGTCCAATCGCTTTTTTAATCCCTGCGTAAACACCGGAAAGATTACCGACAGCTGCGCAGCTCTGTATATTTTCGCACAGTTTCAGCCAATAATCATTGGCTAACTGGCGACTTACCCGCTGAAGTTCTGACTTGGCAGCACAGAGCTCACTCTTAGATGTAGTGCAGGGATTAAACCGGTGACGTAAGGCAGCTTGACGTTTGACATTTAGTAAGGGTGTAACGAGATTTGCGTTCTCAGAGAACCAGTCAGTAGACTTTGGCGAGTCGTAGCCAAAGACTTCACTGGCAGTCTTTGTGAGCATTGACCTAATCCTTTGCCATTCGGTCTCCACTGAAGCATCAACGTCCCAACCATCCGTTTCAATTTGTACCAAGTCACCAAATTTAGATAGTAGCTCCGAGTCCTTGACATTGGGAAGGTTCAATTTTTTCCTTCTTGGAGTTTGGGTATAATGGATTTTTTTTTTAATGAATCGGCCTTTGCACACCACAAGAGAGTGATCAGTGTCACAATCGGCGCTGTGGTAGGATCTGGTGTGTACAATATCTTTAAGATCCTTTCTTTTGGTTAGGACAACGTCCAATTGGTGCCAATGTCCTGAACGAGGATGCTTCCACGAGACGCGTCGCATCAGTTTACCCTTAAAGTAAGTGTTGGTAACACACAGCTGGAACTTACAACAAAATTCGAGCAGACGCTGGCCATTTTCATTTTGTTTACCCAAACCGTGGTTACCCAGACAGTCGGGCCAAGCTTGATTATCTTGACCCACACGGGCATTAAAGTCACCTAGAACCAATACGCGATCACCCGAACGTACTGCACCCAATACGGTCCCAAGTTGATCGTAAAACTCATCTTTTGACTCGGCAGATGCATTGAGGGTCGGAGCGTACACAGAGATGATGGTTATAAATCCACTGGTGGTCGACATAGAATCATTATACGGTCGGCGTAGAATCATTATACGCTCAGATATTCCACGAGGACTCTCTATTGACCCTAGAAGATCATTTCGGACCGCAAAACCTACGCCATAGATACGGTGTTCGTCAATTGCTTTACCCTTCCAGAAGAAGGTGAAGTTTTTTTCACGAAGTGAGCCTTCATCTGGAAGTCTAGTCTCCTGGAGAGCGGCAATGCCAATGTTCAGCCTAGTTAATTCAAGATCAATGACGGAAGTCTTTCGTAGACCCGGTGCACTTTGTGAACACCCACTTGTGTCCGACAGACCTGGTCGCATTGTCCGGACATTCCACGTCCCAAAACGCAGGGCAGTGTAAGCGTTTGCATTCGGTTTTATCTTTGTTTTGTCGGGTGACACAAATGCAGCACCGACATACAGGTATTACCTGCTTGTTCCACGCACCCTAGAGGAACAGTCAATGCCGAGGCGGGCCGGTACCTTATTGGCTGGGGGCTGCCCAGCTAAAGCGGGCGGTAACCGGCCAATGAATCTACGATGGACTCTCCCACTGGCGAGAGTGACCCCTGGCGCCTGCACTTACGCCTATTCGTGCAGACTTATCACCGGTAAACTGCCACTCCCCGTGTTGTTTTCCACGTAGCTACGCTAACGTGGGTGAAGTACACTCTCCACAGACGCTGCATCGCCTGGGACGCGAATAAGAAATGCGGGCATGCCCAGAACCCACATCCCTCTCTCGACCTTGCCGACTTGACCCACAGGAAAGACAGAGTCGATACGTGCGGAGTCGGTTCAGTTGCAGGTGCATAACGGCTGGCACCGAGCCGGGTTTGTTTCAAGTTTTCCTTCTCTGCAGCTACTTCAATATAGATTTTAGACTAATATATCTATTGTGTATATTATAAATAATATTTTATTTTTTTTAATTTTATGAGATATTTGCTGGTCAAGTTATGGTTTCAATATTATGCGTTCGGGCCAAAAGATGAACGACGGTCAACTTTTGGGCAAAGGCTCGTATTTTCAAATGCTTGTGTAAATTACAATAAAATAGCTAGATCTAATATTTATACATAAAATTACAATCACTTTTGTAGTTGATTTTTTGACCAAAAGGTGAACGACGCTTTTTCCATGTAACACGTTTTTAAGTTATTTATTTTTGTATGAAAACGAGATTGTTCAACTCAAGAATCGCTGTCCAAAATGTGAACTAGGAAAATTTACTGGTTCATCTTTTGGGTTGGATTCCAATAAATGAATTCGAATCAATTTAGTTCGTTCATTTTGTTAATGCGGTGTCCAAAACATGAACCAACTGATTTTATTTACCGGTTGGATTTGGGAAAAGTTGAACTTTTGTTCTTAGAGATATACACCGAGTTTATATTTCATTAAAAGAAGGTTCCTTAGGTCAAATACAATTAATTTATCTAAGAAACTAAAGTTTTTACTTTGATCTGTTCATCCATTGGGGTCTTGCCGTTCATATATTGGTCTCGTCATATTGCAATTATGGTGGTTCATCTATTGGGGTCAAATTGTTCAGAGATAGGGCACGTTGTTCAACTACTGGGGAATTTGACCCTTTTTTTAATATAATCATTTTTATAAAATTACTGAAGTTTAATGCGAGGCACAAAAATAACTTATTCTAAACTCTATAAAATGCGGAATCATATAAAAAAATTAAATTGATACATATGAATTACATCATATAGAAAAAAATATTTAAAGTTGGGATCTATTGGTGATTTTACCCTAGATAGATACATATAGATACTTAAATAGGTAGACGGCCATGACCAAGGAACAATTAAATATTTGTGATAAATAAATACACAAATAATACCCTTGCCAGTATTCGAACCCGGAACCTCCAGCTTCGTAGACAGGCTCACTTTCAACTAGACTACGGAGGCTGACGGAGGTAAATTATACAAGAATCCTCGCGAACACCTTGTATAGAATCTGAACTTCAATATGCGTATGTCACTAAGCTGTGGCTCCCTCGCATTGTTCTATTTATAGGACAAAAGTGCTATAAATAGCCCTCGCCGGCAGGCCTTGGAACAGAACAGGCAGTTGGCATCAACATAATATACAACATATCACTGCCCCAAGTTTAATGTGTCTATTTTATTTACTTTTGTCTTGCAGTCAAACTTTTAAACAGTTTTGCAGGGGCTGTGATGATTGTAATGTTTGTAGACTGTTTTAATATTTCAATTAAAAATATTACAAGATTCTATGTTGCACTTTTTTTATAGCCTATGTGGTACCTAAGGGAAGTGTTGTTGTCTGCACTGACGTGAAGCGGTTTTCTTAGGTAGGTACGTGCAGGAATAATATCTTTATACCAAAAAATACAAAAAATAATAATAAATTAAAACAAGTAGCTTTAATAATTAATAATAATGTATAAATAGGCCAGTTATAAGAGAGCGTCTCCGCCAACAAACTGTTCTACGGTTTGGCGGGCAATTTATTAATTGTAGCCAGGTTGTTTTTTTTTTTCGGAATAAATGATTTATTTATTTTGGTGTCCCACTGCTGGACGAAAGCCTCCATTCTCTTCCTCCAATCGTCCCTATTCATGGCCAGTTCCCTCCACTCACGTCGTACGCGTCCATGTCGTCCCGCCGTCTCCTCTTTGGTCTGCCTCAGCGTTGGCCATCTAATGGCTCCCATTCAGTTAGGATTTTAGCCCAATATGTCGGATGCATTCGGCAGACGTGCCCCGCCCATTCCTACTTGAGCTTGGCGGCCTTCATACCCACATCTGTAACTCCGGTCTTGGAACGCAGGTCGGTATTTCGTATACGTTTCTGGTTGCACTTTTATTGACATAAAATTTGAACATTGTCACATTGAATATGAAGGGTCCACGGAAAGAACATGTCTAGTCAGTTCAAATTACCGAAGGAAAAACCACCTTACTTTAAACAAAATAAAGTGTGAATTTGCCCTGATTTACCCGTACCCTTCATATAATGTAACATAGAACCGTTTAATATTGGGGTAGGTATTACTAAAATAAAATAAAAATAAAACTTTGTGAGCCTTTTAGTGAAAGGTCCCACGTTGCTGCTTACCATAAAGACGCAGACGGATCGTACATTTATTTTTATACAATAATATTTATAATTTATAACTACTACGTATAATTTATACAGTGTGCTACCATCACCCGGGCTCTTAATGAAATGGATAATAATACGCACTAACAGCAATCTTTTTCAAGTAACAGTTGACAAATATTTCAATTAACTATTAGGGTGGGTCACTGATGTATGAAGAAAAAAAAAGTATTTGTTTTTTACTAGTAACAGTTGTCAATAGTTCCGTAATTAGGTCGACAAAGAGTGTGCAAAATTATTTGGCCATCGGAATTAATTTTCTGCCTCCGGATCTAATTGAAAGATTTCATAGAAACTTCAGTACATTTTGTACTGACCACAGTTGATATCTATGTTTTTACTTTTTATTGCAACATGAGCTATGTTTGAGTATTGTGTTTACCTGGAAATAGCTTTTCTATAGTTATGGAGTCAAAAGAGACGAAAAAAAAGTCGAAAATAATAACTTTTTTTTTTGAAGTTCCATACATTTTAGGAAAATTACTAATCAATCCGGAGGCAGAAAAACTTAAATTAAAAATATAATAAAAATAAGAGTGATAATCAAATATCAAATGGCACCGTTTTGTAACTATTATCTTCAGAAAATCGAAATTTTTGAAAAATGACCCACCCTATTAACTATACAGTCAATTTTATTTCCTTGGAACGATCTTATTTGATCTGTCATCGTCAAGCGCTAATTACTAATTAACGATTCATTTTGAAGTACATTGTTCGTCATTGAACTTTTCTTAGAAAGTTAATTACTTTTGTAATCAGGTTTTTGTAATAAAAGAATGCTCGCGGTTTGGCAAAAAACCTGCAACTTATTCATCGGTGTCAACAAAAGCCTTCATGATGCTTTATAATATCGTTGCACGAGAGTTTTAGTCACGCACACATCAA
Organism: Thaumatotibia leucotreta; assembly: GCA_025490895.1. Lineage (NCBI taxonomy): Eukaryota > Metazoa > Arthropoda > Insecta > Lepidoptera > Tortricidae > Thaumatotibia > Thaumatotibia leucotreta. The sequence continues at coordinate 37,012 of JALPQI010003783.1, read as the reverse complement.
CATGATTGTGATGTAAACATGTGATGAAATTAGTTTTCTGTTTTGGTACTGACAGCAAACTCAATTGCAACTGTAAGATTGACCAAAAAGTTTGTTCAAGGGATTTGCTTCAATATTTTGACGCAAGTCATTCATTCATTCACTAAATGCAAGGAGGTTGGAACTCTTAGGGCGCCTATAGAGAGACGGCGTGACAGACAAAACCCGTGCCGCGCATATGCGTTTTACGCATATGTGCTGTCAGTACCTCTCGGGACGTCATGGGTATATAAACTATAAAAATATACCAAGAATGCCACATTGCTCTGTAATCTGGTGCAGGAACCAGTCTACGTACGTTAATAAACAAAATTCAAACGCTTCCTATCACAGGTAAGTAAAAAAAGTTATATTAAATTCAATATAAAATTTGTATGGGCGAGACACATAGTGAAGAGACACGACGCTGAATTTGTTATCGATAGTCTATGTAAACTCTTACAACTAAACGGTGTTAGTAGAAATTCAAAATTTGTTCCCGAGTTACGGACGTTTCCTATGTATAAGTAAGTAAGTATAATTATGTGTATTTCTCTATTTAAGTACATATATATATCATCGCCTAGCACCCATAGTACAAGCTTTGCTTAGTTTGGGGCTAGGTTGATTTGTATGAGACTGTCCCCCAAACATTTATTTATTTATTTATATTTAGAAATAATATAATATTTATCTAGAGTGCAGACAATGAAGCAACTATACAAAATCATATCTTTTAAGAAATTCTGACTTAATTTTTAGATTTCTTATAGAACCATGTGTCAGAGAACGCTGGATAACGGCGACTGGAAAGTTGAACTGGTTTCCGCAAAAACACGACACAATTTGTTCGGACCACTTCCAAAATGACTGTTTTGTAAAAACAAATCCAAGACTTTAAAACTCCATCCTGCGTTTGACAAGGTAAGTTAGCTTTTACTTCTCTATAAATTATTACTTATAAATGTTCTGACTTTTTAGAGACTTTACATCTCTTGTTATTATTATTCTATTTCAATTTATTTAAAATCAATTTTATGTTTTTTTTTAATGCATGTTAGTTGTAAGATGTACCATGATTGATTGAAAAAATAATTCCCGCCAAGTTTCTTACCGGTTCTTCTTGGGTCAGCGGTGTAGGGTTCGAACCGGAAGTAGTTTCAATACCTAGACGATTCAAAAGAGTTTGTTGCTATTCCAATTTGAATAAAGAATTATTTGACTTTGACTTTGACTTTATTATCATCCAATGCCTGTCCAACTTTAAAACTCCATCCTGCGTTTGACAAGGTAAGTTAGCTTTGCTAAATAATTTTATTATGTTTTAAAAGTAAAGTACCTTTTAAAGGATTTCTGATGTTATCTGTTAATACATATTAATTTAAGTATGTAATTTCCAGGTGTTTCTTGTCCCAAGTAACCCATCTGATAATCTTTCAAGAAAACGTAAAACGGTACAATTTACGAGTTTTAAAATATCTTTATACATTTATACATCTAGTTAATCTGTCCTCATATATAATACCTAAATTACCTAACCATCTAAACTCCTTACAGTTGATCGTTTAATTTTAGTTCCCATTTATAGTTACAATTTTAATTTAAGCACCTATGATATACCTACATTTTCTTTTTCCGTTTTATAACGTAATATAAGTAGATATAGTTTGCACACCTTGAACAAACAAACCAATGCAAAGGTAACATATATAACTAGACAGAGGTTAAACAACAGCCTTACCCTTAACACTTGTTGTTTAACTTTAACCTTAAAGCTAACAATTTAATGTAAGTAGGTACTTATTGTAAATATAAATTCAAATAAATGTATAAATTTTACTGTTTTTATATCATTAATAACGACATCATTTTAGTGAGATTTTAAAAATGAGAATGTTTGAATAGCTTTTTTCAAGTAACATTTTTAGTCAAATAACTGTTGGTTTTAATCTATCGATAAAAATATCAAGCCATACCACAACACTATTTACATTAACATGTCAAAATTACCTGACACGGTCGATTTCTATGAAAATGACAGCCAAGGCCGCCTCTATCTCTAAGGTTACACACTAAAGAGGTCCGTGCTCTGTGACTAAATGCAATTAATTAGTACTTCATTTGGATGTGTGTGTAATTATTTACCTCAACTCTGGTGAAATTATCTATAGCACAACTTAAGCTTTCTCGGGTGAATTACTGAGCGTTTCAACCGCCTAATTTTGGTGGCATCATTTTTGCCGAAGTTGCTATTCGGATCGTAGTCGTCATTCGAAGGAGGCACGTTACCTTATACAAATGACGAAGTATAACATTGCGACGTTTAGAAACTCCGGCAAAAATGATGCTACCAAAATTAGGCGGTTGAAACGCTCAGATATTCACCCTCTCACTCATCCTCGTGTACGAAGAATTACACTTGGCATTGCACAGCCGTGCAAAGAGCTTAGGGATAACCAAGGTGGACCAAATGGGATTAGATTGCCTCCAATCAAAGTAAGAGCTTAACTAAAGCTTACGTGTTTTATACAGGATGAGGATGGAACAGGGGTCGACACTAACACCACAGAATAACCTAATAGTAGGTACCTACTTACGTACAGAAGATTCACTCCTGAACAAAAGTCAACTTAAAGAATGAAAAAATCTAGAGCTACCCGTCTGAAGAGTTGGGGTGGTGACAAACGTATCGTATTATTATTGCCGTCACCACGCGGATATTCTTTATTTGGTTGAAAAGTCTGATAATTATTAGGGATAGCACATGTTTAAAGTAACAGTATCTTGCGGTGACATAGACTATGTATTCGTCTCTCTTTTTAGCTGTTTAACATAGCAATAGACGGGAAGTAGCAATAATCATGTTACTAAGCTTGTAAGTAAGTAATAAGTTACTTACTTACAAGCTAAAGTTAAGTAAGCTTAAGCAACTTCGAGGACACAATTCTCAGTAAAAACGTAACTAACTAGGTAGGTACTTTTAAGGCTAGGCCACATCGGACGCGTGTGCATCTTAATCTGTATTTTTACGAGAGCAAGAACCATCCAACTAATAGCTACAAAAAATCATGAAAATACCAAGTTACGTGGGGTTTTTGTACGGAGCTTTGAGTCTTCGGTCCGTCACGTACTGTCAAATTAAATAAAGTTGGCAAAGTGAAACGTGATGACCCGGAATGGAGAATTAAAATAATACAAGTTAAATAGGTACACTTTCTGGAAAGCAAGATTACACTACAAATAACAAAAATATCACGGCGACATTCTTACACAATGAATATAGTAGTAGTAAGTAGTAGTAAAACACTTAAATGTACAGAAAAAACAAATCATAACATAATTAATAACTTTTAAAATAAGTACAAAGGCGAACTTATCCTTTTAAGGGATCTCTTCCAGGAGAACGGGACGCAGTTGTCCCACGGAAAGCTCAATTAAAGCTTGTATTGTGGGTATTAATGAGGAAATACGTAATAAGTAGAAAAATATGAGCGTAGGCCTGAGCGTTTAGGTCTAAAACTTTAATGAATGCTCGACTTCACCCTAAAGACACAACTTTCATAGCATCATTAAAAAACCGGCCAAGTGCGAGTCGGACTCGCGCGCAAAGGGTTCCGTACCATTATCAATTTATTATTAAAAAATGCAGTTAAATCAACCTACCTCAAAAACTATAGGAGATAATTTAATCAAACCAAAAATCGTTGATAGAGTTTATTAATGTACATAACATATATTTTTTTTTAGAATTTTATATCGCGTAGTTTAAAAAATAGAGGGGGGGGGACACATTTTTCAAACTTTGAGAGCTGATATCTCGAAAACGATTTGCTTAAATAAAAATGAGATTTATAAACCTTCCTATCATTTTCAAAGACCTTTCTATTAATACCCCACACGCTTATATACAACTAAAAAAATTTTTCTATCCCTCAGGTACATGTATGGAGGGCCCCCACCCCAATGGATTTTTTTACAATTTAGTATCATAATCCTGTAGCGGTTCATACAACACATATCCTTACCAAATTTCGTTACTGTAGCATTTATAGTTTCCGAGTAAATCGGCTGTGACAGACGGACAGACGGACAGACGGACATGACGAATCTATAAGGGTTCCGTTTTGCCATTTTGGCTACGGAACCCTAAAAAGCACATGTGATTTTCAAGATGGGCTTAAAGCAGTCGCTAGTTCCAATCTAGATTAACATGTATTAAGGACACCGTGTGTCAGCAAGCTGTCGGTCCAAAGCCGAATCCAATCAGTCTAATGTTGTCTGTGCTAGGGGCCTACCGCAAACATACAAACCCGTAAATATCGAGCATCTGTCTTTCTCGCACTTATGACACGTTCATTGGAATGAGAGAAACGGATGCACGAAATTTAAATGTTCGCACTAGGCCTGCAAATCTGTCTCGGATTAGAATTTAGGACACATCACACACAGGATCAGTGGGGTAAAACATTTGAACTGAAATCTTATTTTGTGTTTCTAGCTTTTATTACGCTAAATTGGACCTGGACCCATATACAGGGTCACATTTGAGTTGAGTTGTGATCTGAAATATGTTTTTTTAACTCTATTGACAGTTGGATTCCTTATGGACTGAAATCGGTCATGTTTTTTACGTATTTTTGTGGAAATATTCCACTTTTAGATGTAGCTAGGATACATGATATTTCTTATCACGAATGTCGCCATGTGTTCCAATTTAAAAGTATCGATATAGCAACGCCGAGATTAGGTAATGCGAGCACAATCAAAATGATATCAATTTTTATAGCTTTTTCCCCTCCGTATCAGTTGCTACCTACATGTAGCTATGTAGGCATGTGGTGTATGTTGCGCAAATCGTTGCTAATATACGTACCTACTCAAAATCGGATCTACAGCAATCAAGTCATGGAAACATCACCTTTATTTCACTCTAAATACAGGTGACTTTTCCATCAATAGACTACTTGACCCATTTTTAAAGTTTGTTTTATATTATTAATCAATATCTGATTAACGGAAAAAATATAAATATATTTTTTCACGACCTAGAAAACCGCAAATTTATTTATAACTTAAAATTTAAACTTTTGTTACCGGGCGAAAACGATACTAGCCATGTTAATGCTTAGATTATCTGTGGTGTGACGTCACTCAAACCGAAAATAAACATTCGACATGTCACTTATGTTATGTCAATGTCACAGCAAAGCTACATGCCTACATGTCCATGACGAATTTCACTCGTATAAGATTCGACATGAAGTTAATTTAAGATCCTATGACGTCACATCATGGCCGACACCGTTTTCAGAGTACAAAATTAAAAAACATAAAACAAATTTTTCAATAAAAAATATGTACCTACCCATCAAACACTTTTAATACACCGTAATCGAAAAATATTGATTTTTTCCATAAATAACTACAGAAAATAATATGTTTTTGCACTAAATTTGATGTGAGTCTAGTAGCCTATTGACGTACGTATGTATATACGTATTCGCTATATAGCGAATGAGATTTGATTGGAACTGTAGCCCTGCCATGAGATTTCAATACGTTATTAAGGCGCGATTACTTTAAGATCAGTGTGGGTAAGTCCGGCATATTTTATTTGTAAGGAAAATCCGTCATATTATGCGTCATAATATTGTTGAGTTAAGGGTGGAAATCAGTTGGCAGACGGACTTTCCTGATAGACGGTCTTACCCGCATTGACCTTATACCTACCCATCTCGTTCGCCCTTGTGTATTGGCGCGAGCGAGCCAGATAGAAAGTAAACGCGCCTTAACACGCCGGTGACACAGCGTCTGTGATCAACAAAATCTGACACCTATGCTAGTGACACACATACGTGATCAAAGTAATCTTATTCTTATGCCACTAGAATAAATCACGTTCTTACTCCTACGCCAAGGGCATAGAAATACGTATGTTTTTGACATAAGTGCTGTGTCGCCAGCATAGGAGTAGTCTTTTCGATCGCACATGCGTGTCACTGGCTTAGGGTTTCTATCAGATAATCTGGATGCTTAGCCAAGTTGTCAATCGCTAACGCTTAGTAGCGTATCGTAGTTTTCCCTCTCAGTCACTCTTTCATATTAGTGCGACGAAAACTACGATACGATACTAAGCATCCAGTTAATTATAAGATTGATAAGAATGAGAACGCACATCTCATATAATTATAACCTCTAAACGTAAACACATATGTATTACTTATTGTTATAAAGATCTTCCAGAAAGCTAAGAAAATCTCCGGCACCCGGATACAGCGATTTTCCATTTACCGGAAAATATAAAGTTACCACGTTCAGTAACCGTTATCTCACGAATTCTAATTTGCGAGATGTTATTTGTACCGAAGCGAGTTTGGAGCTTAGAAGGAGCGTTCGCGAATAATAATGAGCGAAATGATCGAAACTGGATCTTTTGCTTAAAATTTTCAAAGTCCGCGTAAATGTTTTAAGTACGAACACAGAAAGGAAACATCGCATTTTCTGTGGCTTAACGAGCCTCAAGCAGCTTATTTTGTAGAACGTGGGCGGAAAACACATCTGCCTTCAACACTCATATGCTTATAATTATGGTAGAGATTGGATTGGGTTCGACAAGCATGTCTGCCGTCCATTTATTTTTCTCTTTGCCTAGCCCGTCTATCAGAATTCAATCATACCGAGGGTTCATCCATAAAGGAATGTAAATTGATTCCGATAGTTCATATTCTCTGGCTTATGTTTAGATACTTACAAGTATCAGTTATATTTGTGATGTATGAAAATATTGTTGTAGCTCAACTCAAGTTGGCATGACAATTTTTTTTTCAAATTTATTATTTCTAATTGTTGATGGGCAGCAGCGTCATCCTATGATGACATATTACTGCGATCGCCAATCCGCTTGCCCAGCGTGGTGATTATGGGCATTTACCTCCTAATGCGTCTATACGCATAGTTAATAGGAGAGACCTACGTCCAGCAGTGCACTATCATAGGCTGATGATAATGATTCTTTCTAACGATCATGAGACCATGGCCCAGGGTTTCTAGCGCAAATAAAAAGTAGCTAGTTACCTGGTGGTGACACTCTATTTATTTATAGACGGGCGGCGATGAGGTTAAGGTTTTGCCTCAAACTATTTTGAATTTGCGGGTAATTGTGACAAAAATAAAATAGTACTACAATCACCAATCCCCAGGTCGACAATATTTTTGAGGAAAAATGAATAGTCCCGTTGGCACTTTCAACTTAAAACGTTTTAGTGCTCCATTTATTTACGGCAAGACACAAGTTTATGTCACTGTTTTATACCATGACTTAATTTACGGTTTTCTCCAGCCGAAGTAATAAGACACGTAAAAAGTTACGGCTCATAAAAGTTTTCGAGTTTATTTCGCTGCAGCCACAGGTCGCACCTGATACCTTATTCATATGTAAGTTTTTAGGGTTCCGCGCGATGGGTGACTAACGATCGAAACCTGATGTCTGTCACACGACTGTTAAGATCCTTTCACGAAGCGAGTCTCAAGCGTACGGGCAACCAATTGGAACCCTTGGTCACTCAAGAACGATAACAAATTAGCGCTACAACTTTGTAATTTTGACATGGTTCTAGAGTGGTCTAGGGTTAGGGTACCTACTTATGCTGTTTCATACCCTTATCAAATGCATCGCTTGGTAGTCGCTGCGATACAAAATCGTGTAGTAGGTAGACAGACTGGTGTGCAAAACGAAGTGACGAAGTGCAAAAACTGTCCTTGGACTACAGCGAATTTATAAATTCGTAAATTTCGAACCTCTGTCTCTGTCAATCCAAAGATGACGTCATTGTAGAAATAAAAAAATATAAATTTCATGGAACTGTCTCCGTCACTCTAATGAAGAAATCATTAGAATGAGAGAAACAAATCCTCAAAATTTGAAGTAGGCCAGAGACGAGACAATTTTTTCGTCGATGAAATACAAAAATGTTTGTACTGTGTTCCGATTAAGGGGAAAGATAGCCAGTGTAATTACTGGCATAGATAGAGGCAATTCATCTAAGTCCTCAGGGTAGGCAGCGCATAGGCGATTTTTTGGTCACTAACTAACTATGTCGGGTGCGCCATAGTATTTATAAAATTGCAACTTAGATTATTGGAACTCCGAAAATTTTTCTTATACAATTTAACTTCATAATGATCGGTATTTAGAATAATCTTTGTTCATAATCATCATCACATAGAATTATTTATGTTCATAATATTGTTTTTCATACATATTTTTAGTACTAACTTTTATGTTTATATAATTTTTCACTATACTTATTTTATGCTATATATTCTAATGTTATAGGTATTTATTTTTATCTGTACTGGTTTTATGTATGAATTAATTTGTTTAATTAAATATAAATCGTACTATTACTGTAAACTAGCTACCTGCACAAATCAGGTTGTGGCAGAGTAGGTACTGTACTAAACGGGTTCCTCTAAACTTTTTTTGTCCGAAACGCTTAGGACATAACAGACTTGGTATAATCTATTTTGGCATCAACTTAATGAGACGGAAACATCACTTGGCTTAAATAACAATATTTCGAATATTATTTTGTCCGAAACTATCTTGGCATATCATTAATTACGGCGAGTGTTATAAGACAGAAATTAGATTTGCATTTTTTTTTGGGCATGTAGCCACATGTTCGAAACTTGCCTTTTTCGTCAGGCAGAATTTGCTGTGAGGGTGAAAATTTCTGCAGTGAGCGAGCGAAGCGAGCGAACAAAACCTTCCGGGGCAGATCCGACTCGGATAGGTTAGGTTAGAAGACTAAGGCGGGAGCTTAGTCTTCGAGGTTATTTTTTTTTAGCAACCTAGAAAGTACACAGCTCAGTAACACAGTAAGTAACGTATAGAATATTACTACTACCTCGATTATATTGAGAGGTTGTAATTATTCCTTCTCTGTTATGCTAAAACAAACTATGCCGATACTTTTTATGCACATCCAGATTATGCCTCATCATAAATAGGAGCATCGAAATCATGCTCGAATAATATTCGAACAACTCGAAATCTGCCACAAAGAAATATGCTAAAGTTGAGTATGTCACAACAGTTTCTGCACAAAGCCCATTATGACTACATAGTTTATGTTATTCATAAAATAATTATACCACAACAGAGTGAACCTAATGGGAAAATGTTTATAAATAAACAATTTATTTCAAATAACTTTAGGAGTATAGATTAATCTACTTGACGACTTTAGGAGGATAAAATTTCGAAATAAAAATCGTTATGAACATTGTAGGTAGAAGTATAATTTTTAGTAAGAAAAAAAGTATGAGAAAAATTTTTCGGAGTAATGATGATTATGAGTAAAAAACGGTATTAGTAAAAATATTCGAAGAACAAATTGTATAAGTGCCAATATGGACCCCACTATGTCCATGGGCCTCAGTTCCAGCTTTCCATCAGGTGGGCTGAGAGCTCAGTTGTCTACATTCGTCACATTAAAAAAAAATGTGTTGTTGTTGTTTCTTTACACGCATTTGTGCTTCTAGGAGATCATAGTCAAATTCAATAGAGAAAATAGTTGCCGAGTTGAATATACACGAATGTTCATAGTATAGTTTGGCAATGAGTAATGACTAATGTAATGGAATAAATAAGAACTTTTAGATTCGAGCTGTAAGAGCAATAAGACGAATACCGTGGCACGAATCGGCCAAACCGCATTTTATAGCCTTAGGTATTCTTACCTTACCCTGCCTTTTGATCCTACAAGTAGCCGTGTACGTTAGGCAAAACCTGGGCAGGTATCCTAGGCGAGGGGATGGAAGCGGTCGTGTTACGCGGTATGGGCATAAGCTGGCCGCAGTGCCTCGAAGTCTTGTCAAAACTGCCAAATCTATCCATATGATGGGTCCTGCGGTCTACAATAGACTACCTAACTATATAACCGACGCTCCTAGTCTTGTTAGTTTTAAGCACAAATTAAAAGTGTGGCTGGTCGAGCAGTCGTTCTATAGTGTTGATGAATTGTTAAATTTAAAAATATCTTTATAATAATGTGTCCTTATAGACGTACGAAACATATTGCTTGATATACAAATTAATTTTATTTATAACTAATTACTTTTAATAATGTGTACCTAGTTACACTAATGTATTGGATTTAATACCTATATGTTAAAATTGTTAAATGACCTGTAATGTTTAATTATCAATAAAATTTATGATTATGATTCATCCCCGTAAAATCTAAGGAGTACCTAACTAAGGTGTTTACCGCCAAGGTCGTTTCAGGGACATTCTTAACCCGTTAAAGGGAGCAAATAATTAAGTACGTGTACTGTGTTTAGAGTGTTTTCCTTTCCTGGATTATATTCAAGGACACGAGGTAATTTCTTATATAAAAAGAGTAGGTAGGTATACTCCATTTCAAATACCATGGCCCGATGCCACATAAAACTTTGCAGAGGCGTATATTTAATACTGGTTGTTTTTAAGTCATGGTTGTTTGCTATGTCATTTTGGTTTCTAAGTGAATCCTTTCCAATGTGTTTACAAGATAAGCTTTAATTGAGCTTACCGTGGGGCTGGGATGTCCCTACCCACCACCTTTACCTACCAGAGTTTGTACGGAAAGTGAAGCACGTGAAATGGTGAATGGTGGCAATGTTTTAGATATGTCCCCACATACCTAGTAGGTTGATATGTATAGGCAAATGCAGCTATTTTACAGATTATTGTATTCAAGCCAAGCAAAACAAGGTAGATAAGGTACCTAGAAGTAAAGACAATAATTATAAATATAATTAAACTTACCGCGAGGCATGAACGCGGGCTCAGAGGCGTATCGCGAACCACGAACGAAGTGTTGCCTCTCTGTCACACTTACGTACAAGTTCACAAGTGCGTTTAAACTCATAGCGATGGAGGCGTGTTTAGATATTTTCGAGCGCTCCAGACGCTACGATATATCTAATGGCGACTGTACATTATCCCCTACTTAACCTAACAGCAGAAATATTCAAAGTCAGACGATTAAGCTACTAGATGTGTACCTATATCGAATGTTATTATAAAAGCTGAATCGATTATCGCGTTCAAAAGCCTTTGTGACTTCATATGCGAAGTAATAGGGTTGTCGCTTTCACTTGATTTTCGTCTTATTTTGTTACAGTAATTTGTCAGAATTAGGGCCATATAAGGGTTGGCACCTTAATAAAGCCTTCTGTCTAAATACAGCGTGTGTATTTTATACGGGCGAATAATTAATCCAGCTATAATCATAATATCTGATCCCACGAATTAGTATTTTGTATATGATAATAATTACATTAAATTTTGTTGTTAATTACCTAGGTGTAATGATTTTTTACTTGTAATGGAAAAGGAAAAAAGACACATAATATCGGTCATTGAAAACCGCAGAGCTAAATGCTTAGGCCACATACTCCGGCACAGTGGAATAAACATTACCATCTTAGAGGGAAGAATAGAGGCAACCAGAGGCAGAGGAAGGCCTAGAATACCATACATGGCTCAATTGAAGGAATGGTGCTGTAGCCATTCGTACTAAGATGTCAAGACGAAAGCCCAAAACAGGGCCGAATGGAGGATGCTGCAACGACAGGGGCCCAGGCCCCCTTAATTATGATGATGAATGATTTTTTCTAAAGTGCAACCCAGCAGCAATGTATTACAATGACCGTCCAACTGACATGACACTCGTATGACGTTTAGATACTTATATCTACATTAATTAATGGCTACCAGTGGATGCAATACTCGTGAGCCATGATTACACTAATTAATCCTATGCCTCGTTTAATTTAACGCTCGTATTCGATTTACACACGGTATGAATACCTCATAGCTCTGTTTTGAGTGTTGCAATTTTTAGGTCGCCGATGTACGAAAATTATACTTGACAACCCTATTACGTAAACAAATTTGCGTTAACTTTCAGTCTGTTAATTCCCGGGCTTCGCACACTGCGGGACGTGGGAGACGGATGCTTAGCCAAGTTACCAATCGCTAACGCTTAGTAGCGTATCGTAGTTTTCCCTCTCTATCGCTCTTTCATATTAGTGCGACAAAGACAGTTAGCTTCCTTTCGTTTACGATTGACGATTAAGATTTAGCGATTGGCTACTTGGCTAAGCACCCTGCAATGTATTAGATAAATGAGTCTACGGCCCGACCATTAATTTCGAAATTCGCGAGTTTCCAGTATTTATAACGAAGACGTCATTAGAGTGACAGAGACAAATCTTAGAAATTTACGAATTTCGAAGTTCACGGTGCCTACGGTTCACCCTGCTCAGAAAGTGAAGGCACGTAAATAATAAGAGCGCGCCTTGCTGCCAGATGCCTACACTTTTCGAATAGAGTCTATGTACCTGTCGACACCTACCAGAGTTTGTATGGAAAGTGAAGCACGTGAAATGTATGGGCGTGCCTTGTTGCGAGACGCCTTCACACTTCTAACAGATTCTAGAAGAAACATAAAGTCCAAGTTATAATATGGCTTTCCCTTAACACTCACTAGTAGGTATGTACATATTCTCCACTGCACTCCTAGTACAGTGACGTGACAGTATACTCGTATTGCGGCAAAACAGATTACCCGACAATTTTTAAATAATGTCGTTAGAGAGTAACAATATAAATAAAGCAAAACTTACTTTATAAATATGAGGGACAACCGGCTTAGCAACAGTATCTCTCGGTCAAGATAGACATATCACTGTCTATATATTGATTTAAACTTTCACGATTATCACTCATATTTTAAAGACAAACGGGTCTTAATCGCGTAAACTTACGTCTATTTATACACGTCAGGATATAATTAAACGTAAGTTTACGCGTTTGTCTTTAAAACGTCACTGTTATCTGTCCTAATAATTCCGTAGCACCTACACTTTTGGTGATAATCGTGGCGTACGTTAACCAACGAATTTCGCCAACTACTTGAGTACTTTAACACATACCGAAATAATAAAGTTGAAAGTGGTAGCATATTTTTGCTGAATATACCGTAAGCCTCTTACCTTGCACCTTGCTGTTTGATACGGGATTAAATCTGCTGTAATGCCACTGCTCTAGTATCGTCCACATTTTACTAAAGCCCGGAAATAATAATATATTTTTCCTAACTAGTGCGGAAAAGTAAACTTTGCGTACGCTTAATTTGCGAAAATGTCTCTTTTTAAGGCACTTATTATAAAAAAGTCGTTCGATACACGTGTAAAAACTTCATTTTAACTCGGGCGATTGTGGCCTCATTTCACTCGGGCAGCTCCAACTTTCACCCTCGTCGAAAAAAATTTTTTTTACACTTGTATGTAAATGTACTATTTTAGTGCTACAGTCGCCATCAGATATATGGTAGCGGTCGAGGTCCCCAAATAAATCGAAGCAACGCAAAATTTCAATAAATTCGTTACGTGAGAAAAGGGCAATGATTTGGGAGCGTGTAATTGGTCATAAATTTAGGGGCAGTCACTTTTCAATAAATTCGTAACGTACAAGTAGGTAAAGATATCGGAACGAACATGACTCAAAGATATCGAAGCAGCCAGGATGATCATAAAGATCGGAACATTTATAGGAAATACACCTTAAGTCTGCATCACATAGTTTATTTTAATTTGTTACTATGTTGTCACTACTACTACTTTAAATTGTCAATGTCAAAGATGATTTTGACGGCACTGTTGTGGGTGAGTAAATGAGTTTCCTAGATAAAAGAGAAGTTTTCAAGCATCATTATCGAAAAATATATAAATTCAATTTTGATTTTTTATTGATGTAATCATATTAATATGGGATAAGTAAATAAAATCGTAAAGCTAGGAAATGATTCATTTGAACGAAAGTAAAAGAGTATAAAGGATGAACAGAATACCTAAAAGTCATTTGCGGAGCCTATTTTACCACAGTGACAAGTTCGAGAATTGTAAATTGACTGTTTCTCCCATTGCAGGCGTCCATGGGCTACGGTTACCACTTATCATTAGACGGGCCGTGTGGTCGTTTGTGTTTCAAATATATTGCAAGAACATTTAGCAACAATAAATACCGTCTTTTAAGCGAAGCAAAATTATATATTATCACAAAAATACGACAATTCCAGCGAAATTCCAACATAGGTCGAACCTCATATCAAGAATTTACGAAAATCGTTCTAAACCTTGTGACAATTGTAACGACTTTTCGAAAGTAAAATAGTAAATTACGATACAAGTGCGAAAAAAAATAAATGGAGTGGAACGAGTGGAGATAAATTAAAGCACGACCGAAGGGAGTGCTTTAAATCTACACGAGCTACGAATATCCTTTTCGCACGTGTATTTTTAGTGATAATTAATTATTATGTTGGTGGCAAACAAGCACACGGACCGTTCGATAGTAAGCGGTAGACATAGCCTGCGGAGGCTTGACATCAGTAACAGTGATATTATACATATATGATATTATATGTATATGTTTATGCTATTGTTGCTTTACTAAAATACAGGGTGGCTCATTAAAATCAGTCAGTATGGGAATACGAAAATATATTCTTAGGAACCATGTCATCGATTTTAATAAACAGAAAAACTGCATTAATATATTTGAAAAAAAAAATCTACCCAGAAGGGGAATCGAATCCGGTTGTTTTGAAAAAATAAACTTATCTGCACTATTTCTATTCGGATATCCATTGTCTAGGCTTTAAGCAGTAAATAGTAGTATTTGTTTTTAGGAACCATATCCCCTAAGAAGCAAGATGTTTGAAATGAATAAAATACATTGTTTTCACATATTCAACACGTTTTTTTCTAATGTATAAATGCATTTTTTTTTATCAAAATCTATGATAGATAATTATGGTCCCTAAAAACAAATACTACTTAGTATGTCTTATAGTTTCAGAATTTCTATTTCAAAAAAATAAGTTTTAAGACAAAATATTATTAAATGACGTACTGACATTTCTATTACTCCCTAGGGAATTTCAATTTTCTATTACTCCCGCTATGCATGCAAGCAATGGCGCGCTTAGACAGCAAGTGTGATAAAAAGGTGACATTAACCGGCCCCCAAGATCGCCTGATTTGACAGCTCCTGATTTCTTTTCTGTGGGGTCATTTAAAAGGATTTGTCTTTTCTAATTGGCCAACGAACCTTTAGCAATTAAAACAAAATACTCGAACCACGATCACTGGAATAACGCCTGAAATGTGTGAAAAAGTGATGAAAAATGCGATGAAAAGGGTTGGCATCTGCGATGCTACTGGAGGTGGATATTTGTCTGATAATTTTCCATGTGTAATTGCCGACCCAAAATAAGTTTATTTAACCAGTGATACTTTATATTTTTTGTGTTATGTATAGAAAAAAATTTCAAAAATAAAGTATATATATCTTATTTGGCCACCCTGTATGACTATGAATATATTCTAGATTGACTTATACACTGTTGTGTCAACAGTACTTTCAAATCCCATTGTAATCGCTGTTTAATAATACCTACTTCAATATAATTATTACTCGAACTATTTAATGTGGCACCGCCGAGTACCCGACATCTTCTCACGAAATTTAGCTTTGCTTCTTGTTCTACCTTTGCCAATTTTGGCAATACGTCAAAACAGCAGTTAACTAGGTAACTCATTTTAATGATTTATGCATAATATCTGTCCAATTTGCGAAAGAGACAGAAATATATTTGTCACGATGACAAATGTCTACTCTTTTCGAAGAACGTCACAACAAACCACTCTGTTCTAAATTCAAATTATTGACAACCTATTCAAGACTTGTGGCTGATCATAAAGAATTTAAAGCGATGTGTATATGACACTAAGGTATATTTTCCATAAATGTTGAGATATTTATGACCACCCTGACTGCTCAGATATTTCTGATTATATCTGTGTTCCGATATTTTTGCCTAATTATACGTTACGAATTCATTGAAAAGTAGTTGCTCCTAAATTTGTGACGAATTACATGCCTCTAATTATTACCCTTTTCTCACGTAACGAATTTATTGAAATTTTACGTTGCCCCGATTTATTTGGGGACCTCGACCGCTACCATATATCTGATGGCGACTGTACATACCTACTTACCTACTTAGGTCTCACCGCGAGCTACTACCTTAGTAGCTCGGGTGAGACCAGTGGTGCCATAGTCTTAGCAATAAGGTTGTGCCAAGTTCATTTGGAATACCCGACACTGCCCGATTAGCAATATCTGCTGCTGACTGTACTAAAAAGTAAAAACGTCGTGTTTTACGGTAGCCTTTCACGAAGCCAATGTAGGTACTGAGCCGTTTAGGCACTGGTCCCAACTAGCAAAATATAGTCATATAGAAGTTGAGGCAACGTTTTGCATATGACTTCTAGTCTAATTTGGTTGGTCATATAAACGTAAGGTAAACGGTTATAAAAGGCGAAAGTGGCGCAAATTATAAGACTTATTGGTGAGATAAAGGTTAAATAAAGGTTTGCATGGCGACTTACATCGTTTATTAAAGGTATTGTAACGATTAAGGAATGACCAAAACGTTGTATAAAGAGTACAACAAAAACCTTTACGCGACCTAAATATCAAATAAATGTTTTATAACTGACCATTTTGTTTTATAGAAGGTTTAGTGTAACCCTTACTCATTGCTTATCGGACTCTTAAGTTACGTAAATGTTTTTAAGTTTTATTTATAAAACTGCTTCTGACATTTATTTTGGATACGTGCAAAACTTGGTGTGTGTGTGTGTGTGACAAAAAAGTGTACGGAAAAATAATACAAGGTAATTTTATAAGTTTTGTAATAGAAATTATTGTTCTATATATTGAGCGTTTGCACATTTGGCGTGAGCTGAATTCGTATGGGAAGGTCACTTTACCGTTAAAGTTTATGATGATATACAGTTTTTTGCTGTCGCGCTCTTAATATATTCGAAATAATTATAATTTATAACAATATTTCTTCATATTTTATTATAGTTAAGGTTAGCCATTTTAGTACAAGTCATGGATTTATACTTATACGACTACAATATAACTTTATCTTAAGTAAAGGTTTTTATAACGACTACAAATTGTCCGCCATTACTAAGCCGCCATTACTAGTCCGCCACTTTGTTTGTACCGTTTCCACGATGTAATGTCCATGGTTTTTTTCTTTTAAATAGTACTGTTATATTACGTGATGTTTTATAATATTAATTTCAAATAGACTTTAAATTGCATGATGTTTTATAACCGTAACTTAAAATCAATTTAAAAACATATAGTTCAATAAAAGGAATATAACGGGTTCGGCAACAACTAAAGGTTTTTCAAAGTTTTTGTTTGACGTTAATATAACCAACTGTTGAATAAAAAGTAGATAACAGTCTCGCTGATATCTTTTTGTCATATTAAAGTTACCCTCAATACCGCTATATAACTGTCGAGATAAGGTTTTATGATATCACTTATACAACAATAAAATTATATAGACGTTGCAAAAATGACCTTATTACGACGGTTCTGTTTTTTCAAAACCCTTTATAAGACGAAAACGTTTATACAACTTTGAACATCATTAAGTAAACGTTTTCTTTAAAACCTCTACATGATTGTTGTATAATTAAGTCGCAAAAACGTTTATTTACCATAATAATTAGACTATTTGGTAGGACGACTAAACTATCAGATTTATAACGTTTATTTGACTAACAGGTTAACTAAAAACGACTATAAAACTCTTATATGGCTAAAGGTCGTATAACTCTTGATTTATATGACTTCTTTGCTAGTTGGGGTCTCACCGCGAGCTACTAAGCTATGATCTAAATAAAAGAGATACGGCTATACTCGCCAGCTATCAGCTATCATCGCCGGGCGAGTATCGCCGTGTCTCTTTTATTTACACGAGAGTGCGTATCTTTTGTTCGTGTTTAAATATAGCCGATAGTTCATAGCTTAGTAGCTCGCGGTGAGACTAGTGTCATAGTCTTAGCAATAAGGTAGTGCCAAGTTCATTATAAACACCCGACACTGCTCGCTTAGCAATATCTGCTGCTGATTGTACTAAAAAGTAAAATCATCGTTTTTTACGGTAGCCTTTCACGAAGCGAATCGGTACTGAGCTATTTAAGCTTTTGAAATTTAAAGATTATGTATTTAAACAGACCGGATTGATCAATAGGATTATCTTTAATTAGGCAATGCTAATATTGGGTTGGCTTAAAGGACAACCTCGGTAATTGGGTTCGTGTAAACACTTGTATAATTTAGATGCTCTGCGCTGCGTTTGTCGGTAAAACAGAGGGTGGTTAAAAGTAAGTAAAAACTCTTAGACCAATAATATTGTCGCACTAATATGAAACAGTGGCAGAGAAGGAAAACTACGATAAGCTACTACTTAAGCGTTAAGGATTGGAAACTTGCCTCGGCATCGGTATCCAGGACCGGAATGTCAGGATTTTTTTCACTACAAGGTTTTTCTGCTGTACAACCCTAAGCTGAATGGCCATGGCAATGCGGCGGCAGCTATTCTTCCTTAGTCACGGTTTAGCGGAGTTTAATTATTTACTTCGTTAAAGGCAACATTTTCATTGAACTACCTTTAGGGTGCGGCTCCACTGAGGAGCTGTGCAAAATTGACCAATTACATTCGTCAAATTCAAAATTCGAAACACTGTGATGCGGCCTCATTGGCCGAGCTCCCACAGCTCCGCTCCGCTCCGCGTCAGTGGAGACGCACTCTAACCATGTCATCGCAGTACCTAGTCTCTAAGAACATCGAAAACACTGACTTAGGATACTTGTAAGATCAAATGGGAGACCCACTTTCTACATATTTTGACTCGTTCGCTCCGATATGCGAGTACATGGATGCGGGATGGATAGAAAGTAAATCCGCGTGAATAGCGCGATAAGGGCTTGTGCATAAATCACGCGAGGTCCTATAGGGGGGAGGGGGTCCAAGAAAACATCACGAAAGATCACGGTAGGGGAGGGGGGGGGGTACAAGGAGACCTCACGTGTATTTTTTTACGATGAACAAACTAAGAAATATTGTCAATTTCGGCTAGCGAACGTGAAAAGTTGAATGAAAAAAATACACGTGAGACTGCTAGGGGGGGGGGCTAGCCAAGAAACTCACCAAACATCGCCATGGGGGAGGGGGGGGTCAAAAAGTAGCCAAAAAAACATCACATGATTTATGCATGAGCCCTAACAGCTCATGGTAAGCACACAAAATAACGAATAGGTACATACGTATTACGTCTGAGTCGAGTTAGTGCAACAAGTTTGAACTAGTTCCGAGCCTTTGGTGCGGTTTCGCTTGTTCCGATTGCTTTACACTTGACGTTCGCCACATTTGCATTTACCGCTGTCGTCAACTCCAAAGGACGTAGTTAAGGATCCAACTCACAAAAATCTTATGTCAAAAGGAATAGTTATTTATGATACAAGTGTCAAGACCATGGTCAAAAGTTAAGGGTTTCCAGCTTTTTGATACTTATTTGTGAAAAAGCCGCTTCGCCGAGCTTTCTTTTCATATATACAAATATAGAAAATTAAGTTCAGGTAACGTTAACTTCCTGTAGGTACATGGCTGTGACAACTCACAAATGCGGGTGACACAGGACCGGTCATGGTGGCAATCTTTGGGGGAGGCCTATGTTCAGCAGTGGACGTCTTTTGGCTGATATGATGATGATGATGAAGTTGTATAATACATACCTACATAAAAACACAATGCCAACAACTAGCTTACAAAATTGAGTTATTCTTATTCAATGATTCAGAGCTGGCAAAGATTTTTTCGAAGTTTTCTTTTCAGGACTCTGTAAACAAACTCAGTGTCTGATCGTCTGTGAAAAATTTTACGTGACAGAATTATTAACATTGTAACGATGTGCGAGACAAGTCAAGAGACTCGGTATAAATTTATAGTTAGAGTGTTAGGCTGATCTTCAAAAACATTTTTATTTCGATATACTTAGTGAAAATAAGGCGAGAGTTTTGTAATGCAATATATTGTTACAAAATAATTCATGTTTTTAGTTTTATAACCGTTAAATTTATTATTTATACACAATTATTTATCACAACTGGAGATTTGAAAGGATTTAAATGTGTGTATTAAAACGACACAGAATTTCATGATAGTTACTTCCAAATTAACGTGGATTCAAATAACATTATTTTCTCAAACATGCAATGAAATGTTGTAGTTAAGTGCCAAAAAAGTGGCCGGGAAATAGCTCGTTGCCGGCCTAGGCCGGCAAGTACCTCTTTTTTAATTTTCATTTGACATAGGGTTGTGACCTGGCATCTTGGCTTTTAGCCAATAATTATCTGTAAGTATTATTAGTATAAAAAAAAATGATTGGCAAATTTTTGCAGTTATAATTAGGTATTTAAATTATATAATTTAAAATAAATGTATAATAACTACTCAAAATAATATTTAAAAAGCAGTATTATACGGCGCGATCCGTCGGCCCCGATCACTGCATGCGATTAATTGGACCCAACCGACCGCGTCGTCTAATACCGCTTTTTTAAATAAAAAATTTGCAACTTTCAAACAAGTCAATCTTAAAAAAAAAAGAGATGTCGGGGTCGTATTTAACTTTTGTTGTGTTTCAAAGTGTTTCAAAGACTTAGTTATGTAGTTGACTTATAATTTCTTAGAAAGAAGATACATTTTTTTGTTTCATTTCATTGCATGTTTGAGAAAAGCATTATACATACCTCGGCCATGAAGTGACGGGTTGCCGTCCGAATACTATCCGGCCTCGCTTCGCTCGGCCGTCTATATATATTCGGCCGGCAACCAGTCACTTCCCGGCCTCGGTAGTAAAGTACTATTGTTTCTCAAGATCTCAGGAATAAGATGTTGATGTCTTGTATTACTAAAAACAATACGAGCATCTCTACCTGAGAGGCATACCTAAGGTCGGTTCTGTGGGTATGAGATATATCTAAATTCGACCTTATGCCTTTCATGTCGAGCATTATATTTGGGTAAGATAATATTGTTATTATCTTATTATGTTAACAGTTTGATTTACGATTAATTATTATATTCGTGGTAGTATGTGTACCTATACTTAGAGTTTGAACAGTCACCGTGCAAAGGCAATCATTGTTCTATTAACACTCAATAGCAGCATTGTGATTTAGATTGGATTAATTTGGACACAATGCAAGTCTAAAATTACAACACAAGGTGCTTAGACAAGTTGCCGCAAATATGAAGGAGTGACAGAGAGGGAAGACTACGATACGCTACTAAGCGTTAGCGATTGGCAACTTGGCTAAGCATCCTGTACGACTACCGCGAAGTTCAAAGTTCGTTTTCGAACATTTGTCTCTGTCGCTCCAAAGACGTCTTTGTTGGAGTGACAGAGAAAAATGATCGAAATTTAATAACTTAGATGTTCGCAGTAGGCCTACAGGTCGAAACCCTCTTGAATAGAACTTGATTAATGTAGACTATTGAATTTGGCGAGGGATTTTTGAATATGTTAGATAAATTTAACTTGATTTAAGGCATCTCAATGTACATATTTTATGTTATTCACCTTGGCCTAGCGCGCGAAGGGTTCCGTAGTTTTATCAATTTATCATATAAAATTACGTTACTATTTTATTCTACTTTTCCGTTTTTTTTTCATAGCGGCAACAGAAATACACTATCTGTGAAACTGTCAATTGTCTATCACGGTCCACGAGATTCAGCCTGGTGACAGACGGACAGACACATCGACAGACAGCGGTCCCTTAGTAATGAGGTCCCGTTTTACCCTTTGGGTACTTACGGAACCCTAAAAGGAACTTGAGATTTGGGAGCTCCCATTTTCTGAGTTCGCAGCAAAATTTCCATATAAACGTAGTAACTTTCTTATTTTAAAATCATTCGGACATAATCTAATACCCAAATAATTTATATCCTTCCATTTGTATAAGGAATACGTAACTTGTAACGTAGGTATTCTTAGATCAAAAAGATCTTATTTATCTAAAGAAACGCCTACGGCACGTTGATGTATCAAATATACCTACCCGAGTCAATAAACTTTCCAAGTATATTACCTTCCCAGCTTTCATGTTTGTATATGTTTGCTCAGAACAAGATGTCTACTTAAGTGGTTTTACTTAAATGCGGCATACAACTGTCGTTATTTACGTATTTCTCAAATAGTTTGACAATTACGTCACTACCGTGTTCAAAAGCTTCCAGGAAGTCCAATATTTTGATTCTTATTTTTAAAGTACCGGCTGAGTCGAGATTCATGTAGTTATTCAAAAACGGCTAGGCCAATAATTATGTGTGAAACAGTTTTCTTTTAAGGTATTATATGTATAGGTAAGCAACGCATGATTTTTCTCACAGTTTTTTTCATCACATCACAGCCATTACTTGCATGCGTAGCGGGAGTAATAGAAAAGTGGAATTCCCTAGGGAGTAATAGAAATGTCAGTACGCCATAGAATAATATTTTGTCTAAAAATTCATTTTTTTTGTCCGCAAGTGCGATGAAAACCATTGTATGCATCACGGTCGGTAAGCGGAATACTAACTCGAGTCATTAAAAGCCCTCCGCTTACGGCGTGGGGCTTCTAACACTCTCGTTAGTAATTCCGTACTTAGGTTCTTACCTCCCTTCACGCACAATGTACTATTAAATTATTTGACTGTAATCTTCGAAAATATTGACCTTGTAAAGTTTCTGTTGGGATCCTTATTCTAAAGGATTTTATTAAAATAAAAACATCATCTTTACTATAACTACGTGTAGGGGAGGTAGGTATTAAAATTCCGACACCCGAAAAAAAACATGTTTATTATTTATTTTATTCTACTACGTTGTCGGCAGGTCGGCACCAATAATTGCCGAATGAAGAAAATGATGATGAAGAATGATTAATTAGAAAGAAGACCAAAGTAATCGATACAGCAGGCACATTTACACGTAGAACCGATGGCCGTTATGGCGGAAAGGTTCTCGAGTACCAGCAGAAGTTCGCAGGAGTCCGTTGCATGCGTGGTGCAGGACCGGTCTTTGTGACAATCTTTGGGGGATGCCTGTTTTCAGCAGTGGACGTCTTTTGGCTGACATGATGATGATGACTTTTGAAAAGTTTGGACATCTATGAATAGTGATTTTTGTATGCATTTTTCAATAAAATTGCTATATAGTTACACAAGGTTAACGTTTCCACTAAATAAATACGTAGTTTATTCAATTCCTTTACCATTTCCATTACATTTAATCCTGGAGGAGCACATTGGACACAGATCACTTAACCAGGACAGCTAAGATTCACACTAGTAAAACATTCTTTTAAATTTTCATTCTTCTCTTTATTTTTTGTAGTGTGTACTGCGATCATATTATATAACATCCATGGCCGTCTAACGTCAGCTCAAAAATGCCCCCAATAACAAAAGGCTAGGGGCGCTATTGTTAGTCCCAAATGCTGACAGGCAACGAGAATGCACTTACGTTTTGGCCACCTTGCATATAATGCCAAACATGGCAATTTTCATCCGCATAATCGTGCTCAGTTTGACAATGCTGAGTGTAAGAAATCTCAAGCTGACTAGGTAGTCTACAATCTAATAGTGATGTCGGTGAAACTGCAAAATAAGCGACTTAAAAAGAGGTTACTTCGCTACTGTGTGTGGTTCTATATCACCACGCAAGTCAAATACCGGGATTAATAGGCTAATCACATAATAATGCATTATGTGTAGGTGCTACATACAATGTGTCCATGAGGAAAGGGAAAAATTATAACAACATTTATGAGTCAACCTGAGTCAAAAATAAGCAAGAAATTTTATATTATTAATCATCATAATGTGCAAAAAAATGTTTAGTTTTTTAATTTTGGTATTTCGAATTGCTCACTATATAAAAAAGGTATTTTATTAATGTAAGTATCTATTTATCGCAAAAATGCACTTTTTAGTTTTTCTGTTACAAGTGCTAGCTAGTTAAAATTTTATTTTATCCATGATATCTGACCATTAAGTGTGACGTGACAACACTAAGACAACCCAGTAACAAAATCGTTTCATAAAATTTTACATTTTCTCTTAAAATAGATTGAATTCGGCAAACTTCATACGACATTTTACTTCAAATTTGGTCAGCAATCCACTGTTAAAAATATTCTCTTCCCTGATGGGCACATTGTATGATAATGCTGTGTCTATGAGAGATAGTCCCTCTCACCTGCCCATAAAATATTTACGCAGAAGCAGAGTACCTACCACGAACTACGACGTCATGCCTCCCTGTCACACTTGGGTACAAATTTACTAGTTCGGGAGGGAAGCAAGACATCGACCGTGGTTCGTAGTGGGCCCTCAGGTTATTTATTAACTCCGAGCAAGAACCAGTGAGCTTCGCCCTAGGGACGCAGGTATATGTTTTGAGATGTTTTGTTTAAATTAACCTTGAATATATCTTCAATTAATTTTCATATGGTCGGCTGTGTTTCATCGAGTTTCAGTCGTATATCTACTCTAGCGACAAAATTAAATATTGCGCATCATCATTAAACCATAAATTAAAGAAATACCGGCTCGGCTAAGATTGAGATACAGGTTTTTTAGACATAGACGTATGTACATAAGCGTGACATGAAGAAAAATGTGAATCGCAGTTTGCGATAGCTCTCCTGTGCTCGGCTATCCGTGTCCTGGCCAGTGCAGCTCATCAATAAAAATAGAATTTTCTCAAACATGCAATGAAATATTGTTGTTATGTTCCTTATAATACCTAGACCATGAAGTATGACGTTTCAGGTGTGACTAGGACAAGAGGTCGTTAATGGATTTTAATACAAATCTAAAAAGGCCTAGGCCGGCAAAATGCTCTTTTTTAATTCCTTTCCACATACATTTGTGGCACAGGCTTCATGACATTCTGCCACTATGCATATAAAAAAATGTTTGATGATTTTTTTGTTTATTTCATTGCATGTTTGAGAAAAGTCAGTCAGGGAATTTAATTTCCTACCCATTTCGTAGAAATGTTGTTAGGCATTCACGATGCATTAAGGTCGAAATTTTAATTTTAGTATTGATGTGTCAATACTCATTATTTGTCAGTGTCACTGCACGTCACATAGAACCTCTTTACGAAGTTACTTACTTTTCTAATAAATAATTAAACACGTGGCAGATGCTGTCAGTGTCAGTCGAGAAAATTGTGAAATAATTTTCAAAAGCGAAATTATTGTGAGCGCAAATGTTGGAGTTACACCAGGAAGGAGTAGGAATTCATGAAATAAAACGTTGGTTAAATGTGAATAGGAACACTGCTCGCCGTTGGGTACGGCGATACAATGCTGAAGGAAACCTTATTGATCAAAGGCAAAATAACCATCGCCCGCTAGCATTAGCCGAAGACCAACGCCGATTAATGCGACGTCAATTCAATTTGGATGGCTCTACGACAACAAGACGGTTTGCAGAAATGTTTGACGTTCACCCTAGAACAATAAGGAATTGCCTACATGCAATGGATTTTCATCATAGGCGGCCTGCGAAAAAAAATGCATTCACCGAGGCTCATAAAGCAGCGCGACATCACTTCGCCCGTCAGTAAGTAATTAAATCTTGACTAGACATCTACAGCATTTTCCAGGTCTCAAACCGGAAGATTACATTTGTGGCGTGGTCATTCGCGATCTTGGTGGATACACGTGTTTTTAATTGAATTTTTTATGACTATTGTGTTAATTTATTGCATTGAAAACTTTTTTTTTTAATAAACAACCTGGTCAAGTGATTGATTAAATAAGATTGAATGAGATAAAATCATTGATTTAAGTAAAAGGGGTAGATGAGTGACGCTCATAGTTTGTCAACACGGCAAGCGATACCCGCACCCACACCGTTGCAAATACTACACACTACTGTAATGTCTATGTGCACAATGCGTAATAGAGATAAAATAATACGAAATATGCAGTCTTTGTGCAAACGAGACCCCCATATTTTGCGCAATACACATAGAGCAACAGAGACATACATAGCAATTAGATCTTAGTGTAAGCAAGACATTATCTGCATATTCTTTCTAATCTTAATATTTCTAACAATCCCGCTACTCCTGGTACATCGCTTTCCGAGTTTTGGGATTAGATATTGTCAATTTCAAGGGCTGACCTCTGGTTGCATACATTTACTACGGTCATTTGGGTCTCCCTTATACTGGACCGACTACGACGCCCGTGGTATCATCGGAATTACGCCATTTACCTTTAGTTCGGTAGCGTCGGTATAACAATACGAGTAACATGTACCTACTCATTTCATGATGAAACAGAATTAAATGAAAGATGGTTTAATAGTGAAGATGGTGTAATCATTTATATAAAGGAATATTATTATTCTCTCCTTTATTCAAATATTTTCTTATGTTATATGGGCTCAAATAAATGTAAAATAAGGTTATTATGTGACATATACAAAATTAACGATAAACAACACGAAGAATCTCAACAAATCAGAAAAAATATCGAAGACTTCCAACATGTTCATCGGTTCCCATTAAACAAAGAAGTAAAAAACAATAAAACCACAAAAGCTATAAATTAAGTTAGGTATGGTGTATGGATGGTCAAGGAATTTAAGTGAAGTACCATAGTGACAACGTACGAAAAGGCTCAAAAATATAAATTGATTTTAGCCGCGCGGCGGGCGGCGGGTGCCCGCTCCGTGCGCACGCGGCGGGCACTCCGGAGCGGACTTGATTCTTGAATTCAGCGCTAAGTTAGGCGTGTGCCCGTCGCGGGCGCCCGTCGCGGACTCGCTGGCCCGCGGCGGGTGTCCGGAGCGGGACCCGCGAGCGTGCACACGCGGCGGGCGTCCGCGTAAGTTAGCGTAGGCCCTCAAAGTTTTGATGTGCAGAATATTCAAGATAAAATAAAGTGCACAAAACCACGATTACCCGAAAGTACGGAATAGCGCCTTTTGTTATTCGTCGTCTGCCTTTGTTGGTAGTATAAATATGTTCCGGTATAAAATGTATGGAACATATTCTACTATGTTTGGTAGATGTCCACTCTGGGTCTTTTCTTTGCTTGCGTACGACTGCGATCCACTTATCTTTCCATACTTCGTCGGCAGGAAATCTGTACGTGTATTAAATTGTTATGCTACAACCAAACCTAAACATACGTATAAGCTATTAATTTTATGTATAAAATAAATATTACAAAATAGACTTTGTTACATTTGTTTTACTAGGAGCGCAGGAACTAAAAATACATGTTGATCAAGATTTATTTGCTGACGTTATTGCGTGACGATGTACGTGTTGCTCTCGTATATATTAGATATATAGTTATCTGTTTCTCTCACTCAAAAACAAGAATCATTTAAAATTTGAATTGCCTAAAAATATATTATTAAATTATAAACAGTACTTACGCATGAAAAGTGATTCCGTGAGTTTTGTTTTTATGCTTTGAGCTGTTAAAGCACTGAAAAAAGGCACAGCACGGCATGATTATCGCTTTTAAGCCAATATTCGTTACAGAGATTTTGGATCTTGACAAGCTGTTGACACATGGGTTGCCATCACACGACTAATTCAAAACAGGTCCCGGGACCTGTATTCGATGGCACACTTTCGTGCGCCTGGTACCATATCTACCCCTTTTACTTAAATCAATGGATAAAATAGTGTTATTGTTATGAATAATATAAATAAAGAACATCCGTTATGCTTTTATTGAATTATCACTTTAGTCAATTTATCGACAGAAACATTTTGCTTTCAGCCTATATCGGCACCAGCGGCCCTACCGCGAACTTTGAAATCCGCAAAGGGTTTAGCAGCCTTACCGAACAAGAGGTGCCTTTCCCCACGGATGAGATCAATATTTTAGGTGGTGTACTAGCAGGACCTAAGAATACTCCATGCTTAATATCAGCTCTAGATCTTCTTTTGTTTCATAGTTATTTAAGATAATGTAAAATATACAGGGTGTCGTTGAAAGTGGCATATTTCGAGAACTGTTCAAGTTAGATCAACCAAACAAAATTGTGTTTGATAATAATAAAATAAACTACACAATGCACATTTTTAACCTGCATCTTGTCCTTATTTTTCATAATAAAAAACAGAGTTCTTGTTTTTTTTCCATATTTTTTTTTATTTCACGCGGAGGTACACCTACAAAAAAAATATGCATACATAGCCATTAATGTCCACTGTATACATAAATAAAAATATTTCCGTAAATCATCGTGCGTCATGCCAAAAAAAAAAATATTTCAGAAGTAGTCGTTACTGGCATACAAATAAAGTACCAGTGCAGTGTGAACATAAGTTAGTATGTAGGTATACAATCTCTTGACACTTACCGCACAAAATATCATTGCCGTAAATTGACTTATTAGTGCATTTGCTATATAAATCAGCCTCTTGTCAATTTTGTATGCATTTTTTCTTTCCACATATATTTTTAACGTTTTTTCACAAGGTTTACACTTAATGTTTTCCATTTTCCAACAGAAAATGCAACAAATCAAATGTCGAAAACAATACTATGTGTCAAATGTTTATCTCTCTTTTATACAGGGTGGTCCAAACCTTGACGTCAAAAAATTTTTTTTAGATTCCTCACGTTTTTGCTTTTACGAAGGCTCAAGGTCTAGGGCGGTCTTTAGAATACTAAAATCTCTTGAGATATGTTTTATTTTTTATTTACGCAAATTAATGCTATTTTACTATCCTACTATATGTATTTTTTTATCCTACTTGTATCGAACTAAGGACGCTAATTTTTTTATCAGTAAATGCTTTATTACAAAAAGAAACTAGTTAAAAAACCCAATAGTTTTATTTTTATTAATAAATTCCTTCATTCCAGTATTTCTCTAAAAATTTTTTTCAAAAATTCGTAACTCGAAAACTACAAAAAATCGGCTAACATACATGGGGTATATTCTGATAGCCCATGACGTAGAGAAATTAAAAAAAAATTTTTTGACGTCAAGGTTTGGACCACCCTGTATAGCAAATGTACTAATAAGTCAATTTACGTCAATGATATTTTGTGCGGTAAGTGTCGAGAGATTGTATACCTACACACACACTAAGTAACTTATGTTCACACTGCACTGGTACTTTATTTGTATGCCAGTAACGACTACTTCTGAAATTTTTTTTTTGGCATGACGCACGATGATTTACGGAAATATTTTTATTTATGTATACAGTGGACATTAGTGGCTATGTATGCATATTTTTTTTGTAGGTGTACCTCCGCGTGAAATAAAAAAAAATATGGAAAAAAAACAAGAACTCTGTTTTTTATTATGAAAAATAAGGACAAGATGCAGGTTAAAAATGTGCATTGTGTAGTTTATTTTATTGTTATCAAACACAATTTTATTTGGTTGATCTAACTTGAACAGTTCTCAAAATATGCCACTTTCAACGACACCCTGTATATTTTACATTATCTTAAATAACTCTGAAACAAAAGAAGATCTAGAGCTGATATTAAGCATGGAGTATTCTTAGGTCCTGCTAGTACACCACCTAAAATATTGATCTCATCCGTGGGGAAAGGCACCTCTTGTTCGGTAAGGCTGCTAAACCCTTTCGAGAATTTGTGTCTCACTCTCTAAGTCTCTAATGACGCCTTCGTTAGAGTGACAGAGAAAAATGATCGATATTTACGAATTTCGTAGTTCGCGGTAGACATTGGCCTACGGATTCGTCGACAATCAAAAATTTTAACTTTGATTCCGAGTTCCCGATTCATTCAAATATAGCAAGACTGAAAGCGATAGAAATATATTTTGTTAGATTTTCGATTACTGTCATCCATTTTTAGAAGTGCCTTGACGTTTTACAGTTCCCCATGTCAACGTTCTTATTCATATCAGTTGCCTAGTAACACAAACGAATGCGTCTGATATGTCAAAGTAACGTTGTGCATTAGATCTATAGCTCTTATGATGACTGTTTGCTATACGATATTGATCCTTAGGTGGGTAGGAATTTAAATTCCCCGACTGTACTATACATACCTCGGCCGGAAATATGGAGGGCAATCCTCAGACTTATCCGGCCTCGCTTCGCTCGGCCTTCTATATGTATATCTTCGGCCGGCAACCCCTTTCGTCCCGGCCTCTATAGTAATGTACTATAATTCAATCACTCATTCCTATAAAATATTGGTGGTCATAGAATTATTGACGGCTAAGCTATTAAGGGTGATAATGTAATTTAAACACGAATACTTCTTTGGTCAAATTTACTGCTCATTTAAACTATTTCCTCTTGTTGTATTTAAATGGACATCTGGTATAAAACGACTTGGTATGTTTACCGCCCCTATTTACATCATCCAACCAGTGACCCGCTTAAATATAAACAGCGTTGTTCTGATTGCTTTCTCTCGAGAGGCCGCGAGACATTCATCATCTTTTATCATTTTTCATTTAACGGCTTGCCGGGCCGCTAATGCAGAAATCCAGAGCGGGGAATGGGAAATATTAAAAGTTTGTAATGTTCCCCAGTCACGTGGTCAGGCGAATATTTAAGTTACGAAGTTTCTGAAGTTACCTCTGCGACCATATACGAGTATAACATGGACGTCTAACGCCAGCTCAAAAATGCCCCCAAAACCAATTGTTCAATTGTGCCAAGATGGGCAGGACATAGCTCTTTTTTTAACACCGCGTATATTTCGGCGCAACATCTTTGACAAACGTTTATAGAATATAGCCTATCAAAACTTTGATGGACCAATCACAACTATTTTTCAATGGTGGTTTGAGTTTTTATAGGTTGACATTGATTACCGTGATAGTAAGGGTCACGGTCCATACAAAGTTGAGAAAAATTGTGCGCTGCGAGTTACAGTTTTGTAATTTTAACCAGAGCTAGAGGGTCTCAAAATAGCTGTTTTTAGATGTGGAGGGAAAACCAATTCCCCCCCTGAGCGCGGGGGGAGGGGGGTGAATGTACATGCGGAAGGGTTCCGTTTAATATTTTTTTACTAATTAATAAGGCCTACTATGCATTGTTTGGTATGATTTTCGTGTAAAACGGACCTGGAAAATCCATTTTTTATCATAAACATGAGCAATTTCATATAAAAATGTAGATTTTTTGGAGTAAAAGTAAAAAAGTTACCGTTTTCATTTTAATTTAAGCGTCATATAAGTATTAAAAAACAAACTAATCCAATTTAAAAAAATTGTGTTAGATAGCATATTTATTGCAGTTTCTAAAAATATACACATTTTGTAGTCTTTCATACAAAAATTAACTGAAAAAAAAATTACCTGACGCGTACCTCCAACAAAAACCTCCGCGTAATCTCAATAATGAGACTTTTGTGCCGGCAACTGCTCATAGATTATACATATTTTTGTATTTGCATATTATTATTCATATTACAATTGTAAATATTTATTGATATGAAAGTAAATTGAATATTTTCTGATATTTTTTTAAATAACCTAAGATTATTAAGAATTTTATTTGATCAGATTCTATTTTTAGATTTTATCGATTATTGTATACCGCATGTATATTATACATCTGGTCTATCTGTTCACATGTATGATATAATATAGTATCTGATCATATGAATCGGAATGGGTAATAATTTTTACAAGTGTCATTAGGTAATGATCTCGTTACCAAAGACGATAAAGGTAATTTTCACTAAGCGGGACTAAACAACTAACCCAGTTCACCCAGGTTAAAAGTTTATATCATATGGAATTTGACAATCAATTGTTAAACGTTTACTTCATAAATCATCATCTTATTACCATATCAGCCGAAAGACGTCCACTGCTGAACATAGGCCTCCCCCAAAGATTGCCACAATGACCGGTCCTGCGCCACTCGCATCCAGCGTACTCCTGAGACCTTCACTGTCCACCTTGTGGGGGGCCTACCCACGCTGTGCCTTCCACCTGCGAGGCCGCCGCATTGGCCATCGGTTCTACGTGCAATGTGCCCCGCCCACTGCCACACTGTTTAGTTTAGTGATTCGGAGAGCTATGGAGCTATACTTAGGCTCTGCTGCGGATCGTCTCATTTCTAATACGACCTCGCAGAGAAACTCCCACCATAGCCCTCTCCATTGCCCTGTGGGTGACTTTAAGCTTTCTTATGAGGCCCATTCTAAGCGACAACGTTTCAGTACCGTTTGTCGTCACTCTTCTAAATCTTTGATCAGTGTGTGTTGCCACACTGATCCAATACTTTTGTCTTCAAGAACTGCGGAATATTGGACGAAAAGATGTGTCGTAGCTTCCCAAACGCTACGACACATCGAATCCGACAACCTAGTCGGATTCGATGATTGACCTCTTACTCAAAGTTGGACCTACCTAACTGGGTAGCTTGTCCTAGGTATATTATAGTCGTCTACACCTTCGAGTTTAGTCTCCGATTGTAACGGGAGTTTTCATCTTATCCATGCCCATCCTAAGACAAACTCGCTCGAAGGCGCTACTGAGGTCAGCGAGCATCGTACTGAAATCTTCCAAGGTCTCAGCCAAGACTACCGTATCATCAGCGAATCGAAGGTGACTCAGGTACTCGCTGTTTATGTTGATACTCACCTGTTCCAGTCCAGTCTTAAAGACATCTTCCAGTGCAGCGGTAAACAGATTAGGGGAGATGACACCTCTTTGCCTGACTCCCCGCTGCAGTATAATATGCTTCAAGCTCTGGTCTTGAAGTCGAATTGACATAGTGGCGCTTTCGTACAAACACCTCAACATTTCAAAATAGCGGTACCTATTCTACTTGGTATCGTTAAAGAGACTGCAGTACGCCCAGAGTTTCAATCAAATCGAAGGCCTTGGGGGTTACCATGACGTACTTATGCGATTCAGTTTATAGGTTCTGGGAAAGGGGCAGTGATACACGACTCATATCGCCTTGTCCCTTTCTCTCGACCTAAATTAAACCGCATTAGTACGTCATGGAAACCCCCCTTATCGTAGTCCACAAATGCTAAACGCTGAACAGAGGGGCAGGTTATACCTATTCCTCGGTCATCTGTATAACATTTACGAAACGCCAATTCGGAAACCGGCTTGTTCGGGAGGCTGGAAGTCATCAAGCCTGCGTGCAAGACGATTCGTAATGACTCTTGAAAACATCTTATAAATATGGCTCGGAAGTGAGATGGATCGGTAGTTCTTCAATAAGGCGTTGTCACCTTTTTTCAAGAACAGACCACCACTCTTTTGTTCCATGCCTAAGGCGTTCTCCCTTCCGGAGTTGAACAACTTCTGAAGGGCCATAATGATTGGTTTACCACCTGGCTTCAGATGCTCAGCTATAATTCCGTCTTCCCCAGACGCCCTGTTGTTTTTGAGCTGTTCAAAAGCCATTCTAATATCACATAGGCTGATGTCTCGGATATCCTCTGTATAGTGCCGGGTCAGTCACTTACTTCATAAGAAATTTATCAATTATCAAATTCCGTGTGAAATAAACGTTTAACCCGGGGTGCTTGGTTAACCCAGGTTGATGCAATTTGCCCTAACAGACATTATGGAGTATTTTGTTTACGCAAAATCGCTAAATTCCTGCAGTAGAAACGAACTACTGTCAACAATAAGTCAAAGCAACGTCCCTTTTTTATTCGAGGTACGCGACAGGTGCAATTTTTTTACAACTTATTTTTGCATGGAAAGTTCCAAAAAGTATATATTTTTAGAAACTACA
Source organism: Thaumatotibia leucotreta (assembly GCA_025490895.1). Classification (NCBI taxonomy): domain Eukaryota; kingdom Metazoa; phylum Arthropoda; class Insecta; order Lepidoptera; family Tortricidae; genus Thaumatotibia; species Thaumatotibia leucotreta. The sequence continues at coordinate 3,256 of JALPQI010003783.1, read as the reverse complement.
ATAAATATGCTATCTTGTAGTATTTTTTTATTTTCATATATTTATTTGGTAATACTTATATAACGCAACAATCAAAATAAAAACGGTGATTATTTTACCTTTATACCAATAATTATTATTTTTTATATGAAAATCCTCATGTTTATTATCAAAAATGAATTCCCCGTGTCTGGTTTATATGAAAATGATACCAAACAATGAATAGTAGGCCTAAATATAAGACGAAAAATTTTAAACATAACCCTTCCGTTTGCACATTCACCCCCCTCCCCCCTCGGTCAGGGGGGGAACTGGTTTTCCCTCCACATCTAAAAATATTTATTTTTACACCCTCTAGCTCTGGTAAAAATTACAAAACTGTAACTCACAGCGCACAATTTTTTCCATTTGGACCTCTACTATGATGCATTAAACAGGGGGTGACATTTGTCAACTAAGATTCAGGACTGTTTTTGAAAGGCAATTTACTATGGCGTTCGGCTTCCATGTTTTATTTGTTCGTAGCATTATGGCCACGAGACTTCGCTACGAGTGTGCGCTCACTTAAGCCTTAAACAGGCTGACAGATCAAAAATGACAACATAACAAATAAGACAAATAAGACTGACATGAAATGTCAGTCTTATTTGTTAAAAATATACCCCAGTAGGTATCCAGCGCTCCCTTTATGCAAAGTACTTTATGTGTTTGTCCCAATTTGGCGTAAACAATCCGCCAGTATTATTGTGCGTACCTTCCTGTCTGCTGGCACAGTGAAATGTTTATATAAGGGGCTTTGTTCAGATCATTATTCATTAATGTAGTTACAAATTATTTTTTATCAGCTAAGCTGTCTAAGATCCTAGCAGTTTTAATTGACATTAGGAATCGAGGCTGTGAGCGAGATTATGGGCGAGTTCGTCGCTGTTTTTCGTTAGAGAATACGAAGTTCGTACATTATTAAACGTCACACTCTCGACGCAGTGTAGTTCCAGCTCACGCCGCATTCGTCGCCGAGCACTAGTGTCGCTTAAAGTACATTTTCTCAAACATGCAATGAAATGTTGTAGTTACGTGCCTAAAAAGTGGCCGGGAAGTACCTCGTTGCCGGCTTAGGCCGGCAAGTGCCTCTTTTTAATTTTCATAGGGTTGTGACCTGGCATCTTGACTTTTAGCCAATAATTATCTGTAAGTAATATTAGTATAAAAAAATGAATGGCAAATTTTTGCAGTTATAATTAGGTATTTAAATTATATAATTTAAAATAAATGTACAATAACTACTCAAAATAATATTTAAAAAGCAGTATTATACGGCGCGATCCGTCGGCCCCGATCACCGCATGCGATTAATTGGACCCAACCGACCGCGTCGTCTAATACCGCTTTTAAAAGTAAAAATTTGCAACTTTCAAACAGGTCAATCTTAAAAAAAAACTTGAGGTGTCGGTGTCGAATTTGACTTTTGTTGTGTTTCATATAGTTACTTAGTTATGTAGTTGACTTATAATTTCTTAGAAAGGAGATACATTTTTTGTTTCATTTCATTGCATGTTTGTAAGAAGGATCGACGCGGCCGCAGCGCTGACACAGCGCTAACAGCAAGGCGGTTTCCTTAGTGAATAACAACTGCAGTACGATTTCGCTGCCCTAATATAACAAGGTTCTATGTTGAGAGATTATCCGGTTCTATGTTCCATTTTTGGCGTAGGTAGTTAATATGACAATGTTTCAATTCAAGTTGAGAAGAGCGCCACATTAGAACTTTGTCATATTGGGGTACCAATTTGATAATAGGCAAAATGGTATAGATAGTTTCGATACGTAATTTAGGTATTAAATATAAATGTATAGGCACCTAGTAGCACCCAGTTCGAATGATATGTCGTATCATTCAAACTAAAGGTTCATACGAGTATATTATTAAATAAATACTTATTAAATACGAATACAGAAACATTGATTCGCCGCTATACTTACTCAATGGGCTTATATAATACTTTCAAATAAAACTATTTTGAACATAATCGTCCCAGCCGTTTTTGTGTATCAAAATTATATGCAAACCGAAATGTTTATTGTCAGTGTCGCCGTTGTTAGCTACTATTTTTTAAGCAAGCCAAGACGTTTAAATTTAGAATCAAGTGGTTAGGTCAACGCCGCGCCGTCGCTCGAGGGCCGGCGGGACAAAGAGTCTGGAGCGGACACAAGGTTGCCATTTTTAGGGCAAAAAATATCGAAAACCGTCATTGATTCGTCACAATACAGGGTGAAACATAAGTCTGGAACAGTAATACGTATTTCTAACCCTATAAATAACTAAGAATTGAATGCCTCACAAGTTACTTAGAAATAGTATTTGTGGCTTTTTCTTGTTCTTAAGGTGTTTTTCAGAAATAATAACGGCTACTTAAAACGTTAAATATAATAAATATCATTTAATATTACAAGAAATAAAAAAAATTGCCGTTATTAATTACTTCAATTTGAAGAGGTAATTTAAATTATTCCATTAATATGTCTTAAAATTCCTTTGAATATCCTAAAGCCAAAAAATACAAAAACATAAAATCAAAAAAAAAAATATATAAAAAAAAAATAACTTGTCAATTTTTAAGTAGGTAACTTGTGGGGCATTTATTTGTTAGTTGTTAATAGAGTTAGAAAAATGTATTACTGTTCACGACTCATGCTTCATCCTGAATAACAACGTTATCTTTCTTCATTGAAAGCTGGAAAAGCTTCATTTTAATTTAGGATTCAAGCTTTGAAGCCGCCCTGTATATTTTCACGATTTGCAGATTGAATTCCAAATGAGTTAATGTATTTTATTGAGAGGATAAACTCATTCCGACCGTCAAGTATTATATTTGGGTCAAACGCAAACCCATGTTCGGAGTCTTTCCGGTGGACAATTTAAAAATTAGGGCCTATAAAGCTTGATTTTCTTATGAAAGCCTTATCTTCATTAACCCTTAATCGGATAATGGGAATATGTTTCCCACCTGTTTTGAATCTTGTGTTTCACTGATAAGGGCCAAAACCAATGAAATTTTGGTGTGACTCGTGTTTGATTAAGGGTTAAGACGTACCTACTCCTTTTTCATTGCGATGTATGATAAAAATCATTACTACCTAGCACAGGCTGTTGTTTAGCTGAACTGTAGAGCCCCTCTTTCCTGTGGCCAATAGTAAGCAACTGGTAGGAGTGAAGTCGTGATTTTTATCACACAATCCAATAGGAAAGGAGTACCTTTAAATGACAATAAAGGTTTAA
>JALPQI010003782.1:0-88747 GCA_025490895.1 Thaumatotibia leucotreta | reverse complement strand
GTTGTCGGGGACTGACGGGACCTTTATTTCGCATAAAAAGGCGAATTTCACACAAATTGGCCACCCAAGCCTTTGTGGGCAAAATATACAGTAATATCCGGATTATAGTAGTACCTATAGTTTATTTATATTGTCGTTACACTGTTATTCATTGCTGCACTTGACATGTAGCTGACAGTTTCATAAATATTACCTTACGTCGATGCTGTCTATTTAATTCTGTACCATACTGCACAAGGCTTTTATAATGAATGGTTGTATAAGTATTGAATGTTTATACTGAATGTACACTCAACCAATTGGAACACTAGGCTACTCTAGAACCTTGTCAAAATAATAAGTACCTAGTAGGGTGTACTGGGATATTACCGAATGTCAAAAAACGCCGGGTAATTTCGAAAGGAGACTTAAGAAGATGTAATTACGAGTGATCTTCCTGATTTATTTGTAACAATAGTCCTGGCTGGCCTAGAGTTCCATTGGTTGACTCTACTATAAGTAAGAAAACGGAATATAAAAACCATACTAGTGCGAAATGAGGAGATTTTTGATAAGAGTGAAGCTTGAGCAGTGCGAAATACGAAAAAACTTTCTTACTCTTATCTAATCCTATCGACAGAGATCGAGCTCCAGCTCAACAGTGGGTGCGTGTGGTGGAACCAAACAACGCTTCAGTAGTCCAACTGAAGAGGAACTGAGGACTGGTTGTCGTCGGGCACAAAAATTATACCTATTCGCGCAACTGACGTAGAGGTAGTGGTTGTCTTAAGGCAAAAAAACCCTATCAATGCGAAATGCGTAGGTAGATCGGGCTCTGCGCTATTGTATATAGCACAGATCTAACGAGCCCATCTCGAAGGTACGGTCGCGACATTCACCGGCAGTCGTCCGCTGGCAAGGTGGCAGTGGTTGTCTTATGACAAAAACCTACTAGTACGAAATGTGCTTTATCTTACGCAATTACCTCAAGCGATAATAGCAGAAACAGAGACCGCCTTATGACATAAACCATACTAGTGCGAAATGCGCAACTTGTGCGATAACGTCGATCATGTCAAGCTCCATCTCGGCGCAACGCGCGTATTCGAACAGCGAAACGCAGTAGCAGCTGCCGTTCAGTTAACGCAGGGTCCTCAAACACTCATACCCTACTAATGCGAAATGTGCAACTTACGCGATAGCGTCTATCATGTCGAGCCCCATCTCCACGGTGCAGCGTGCGTGGTCGGACCGCGGTTCAGGCAGCCCGGACACGCAGTAGTAGCAGTCGCCCAAGATCTTGATGCGGAGGCAGTGGTTGTCCTAAAACAATAAACGCATTTTATTTCCAACTCGCGACTAAGAAATCAAGGGTTGTGTGGTCAAAGCCGATAAGTCGAGATATTTTTCATTGCAATAACAACCTCACGTCAATGTCATGTAGTTCGTATTTTAAAAACCGGTTTGCTTGACTTATCGGATTTGACCACCCAACCCTATTTTTCTACTTAGTAAATAATACGTAAATAAGTAGCTAGACCTCTTGATCACGAGCTCCACAATTCCACATATCAGTTCCTCTATATTACAGGGTTCTAAGTTAGTGTACGATTAATGAAATCTGACATAGTTGGAGTTAATAAAAAGTGAAACAGATCCTTGTAATATTGGGACAGTAATATGCTAAAGCCTGAAAGAAAGAGGTTTTTAGAGACTCGTAACTTCACTTTTCATAACTGTCTAGCCGTCTGCTCAAGCTGTGTCTGGGTTATGTTATGTATGTAATTTCTGCATGATAAAGATAGTGAATATTTGCAAAGAACAAATTGTACAAAGTTTACTTGAACCACATAGTTAGACTTAAAACGTTCAAAGAACATCGTTACAAACATTACAAGTACTCTGTTTTGTGCTAAACTAATATAAAATGTAATGTATTAAAACTTACCACTCATTTATATATATAAAAATAAGCTTAGGTACGCTTAAAAATATTTTTGAGAAGTAACACAACGAAATAAGTTTCAAACGGTCACGGGATATACAACTGTTGTATTGTTAAAACAATACAATGTACGTAGAACATTATGTTGATTTGAAACAATGCCATTCAATAGGTCATCAGGTCATGTCTGCAAACGTAAGCACGCAGAATTTGGATGCTCTGTATTTTATTTTGTAAACCTCCATTAAAATATTTAAACTGTAAATTTATTATTTCTCATTTATTGGGTACAGCATTTTACTAAGTATCTTAATTTCTAAGGCATTTTAGCAATGAAGTACTCGTCAACATCCGAACTTGTTGAAATTAAATGAAATATGATTATTTGCTTAACATTACAGGTACAGATAACGTGGTAATGTCAACAGTTTATGTCCAAATAATGTCAATACCTTATAATAGTAGGCATGCAAAAACCTGTTTCCATTTATATTTTATTAGTTATTACCACGGTATTTCTAGTTTAGACAGCCTGTTTGCGTACTCATTAAATAGTAATAACTACATATTTGACACATGGAAACATTGTTTTTCTACACGGATCTAATTTCGTAGTGGTGTACGTACTAAGCCGTGATAAATGTCCTCCCGAGGCGCAACATTACCACTATCTCGGACAAACCGTGTCCTGTCTATCGAATTTACCGGAGTGGAAATTTTCTGGAAATAATGAGGATAGTACAGAGCCACACCGCGTATTTACTTCTAAAATAGAATACTTCAGTAACACTTGTAGAATAGCTTGAGCTAATAAGAACCTAATTTCACTGTACAAACTAACGTAACCATGTGAAAAATGGATACCCCAAGCGCAACATTAGCGTCTACTTATCGAGAAACTAAATTGTGTCCTGGGGGCTACCATGACCTCATTGACATGTACCATGACATTTAATGCGGTTTAGTTTAGGTTCCGCCTGTCAGTTTGCGACAGTTATTCTATGGAACTGACGTATCACGATTCAGATTAGGTTGAATCGCAATAGTCGATCGTGGTAGCCCCCTGTCCATCCTATGTCTACTAAAATCTTGAAATAATGAGGTTAGCATAGAACAATAGAGTAACGTTTGTAAGCTAGGGGGCTTGAGCAAATATCGTCCTAATTTCGCTGTACAGAGTAACCGCGTGATAAATGGTCCCCAGAGTCGCAATATTACCAGTCTCCCGGGCATATAAACTACGTTCTGTCCTCGCTTTATAGGAAAGCGAACCGTTTTAATGAGTCTGTGAAAAACTTGCTATACTTTTCTTATTTTTATTTCATTATGTTATGGCAATATCACCCATATGCATAGGAGAGGCCTACGTCTAGCAGTGGACTGAGATAGGCTGACGATGATGATGGCAATAACCTAATAAAATTGCAAGCTAGATAGCCTGTCCACACGAGAATAGGTTTCACCTACCTACATACTAACTCGTGATAAATTGCCCTCCGAGACGCAACGTTACAGTCTCTTGGGTAACTAACCCGTGGCCTGCCCATCCTCTGTCCACTAGAGCTTGAAACTTTGTGTATTAGGGAGGTTAACACATGATCACAGCTCGTATTTACGTTTGTATTTCACTGTCTATTGTTTATGATATCCTAATTTTAATCTAATTTCATTTTAATGTTTGTAACACATCCGAATTTCCTACCGTATTCTGAATGGTCTTCTGTTTTGTTAGATAAACGGTCGTAAATTCTATAATTATTTTGTATGTCATAAAAAGGATCGAATAAATACGAATACCTCCCCAACGCGTGTGTTTTACCTGTATTACCAAACACGATTTATTTTGATAGCACACGTAAACGTTAAATTATAGCACATTCATGCATTCCGTTTAAAGCAGAAATATTTATGGAGCAACATGCCATCGACCAATCAAAATGTGTACGTTATTTATGAAGGCCTACAATGTATTCGCAGTACAAAATTCATGAGTGTCGGTGCGACGACGTGGTAGCTCGAATGCTCTCTTGTAATAATGATTTCATTTTCATATTTCCGGCAGCTGCTATTTCTGAAGTAATTCAATGCTTATTGATCTAGGCTGTTCGAAAGCGTGAACCTTGATTTTTGTACGGACCTTGTTCAATTTTTCTGATGGATGCTGCATTCGATTAAATATTCGATTTACTAATGGATTCGCGGTGTTAACATTAGCGGTTGTATATTTTATGAGTAACAATGACCGTGGCGTGGCATGTCGATAAGATGACGTTTTATTGTGATTAAAGTTTAGACTAAAGGTGTTTTATGTGATGTGAAATAAATAAACATCGCTGTCATTCTATTAAATTGTGTGTTGTATTAAGTGTGTTTTATTTAATTGTGTGTGTGTTATTTCATTTCACATTGATTTCAAGTCTCTAGAGACTTGAAATACGGCTAGCTGTAATGAATGTTTTTATAAATTGTGTTATAAATTGTACAATACCAACAGCACAGCATCAGGCGGGCGGATAATGTCCTTGTATTTGAATCAAATGCGAGCTCAGCAAACTGTTTTAATTAAACCGCTCTACCGTCAGAAAACATAGTAGCATATTATAACTTACTATTATCTATTACCGCTGACGGCGCTGACAGAACTACCAACTTGAATTTGAAGTATCGTCAGATAAATCAGAAAGGCCAGGGTGCTCACAATCATCCGGACAGGCTCTATTTTCATGGCGTTAGCATGTATGTTCAGATATTTTATCCGGTGGCGAATCCGCTGATTACTATTCTTAGCGCTTTACCGAACACATATCCGCCGGCAAATCATATCAAATCAATGAATCAACAACAGCATACGATGTACGAAGACAATAATAAGTATGTTAATAAGTTTTATAGACAGAAGCTAGATCAGCACCATATCCCAAAAAAATACCGCCCTACCTCATAGTGAATTTTGCACATTCCTTATTATTTCTACGCATAATTACGAGCTGTTTTCGTCCTTATAGGACAATATGTCCCAGAATTTCCAATTTGTCAAACTTTCCTTTGTGTCACCACCATACAAACGGTAAAATAATAGGAAAAAAAATTTAGGCAACGTTTTCCTCGCTTGCCTCACCAGTAACGCTAGCTAGTAAGTAGAAATTGCACAAGGTGTCGATAATTTTTCACATTCGGAATAGTGTTTTTTTTTTAATTGACTTACGCTGGCGAGCTGGTCGAACCGGCCGAAGAGTTCGTTGAGCAGCCGCACGAGCTCCTGCGCGCTGCACTGCGATGCGAGTACCGTGAAGCCCACGATGTCCGCGAACAGAATGCTGTAACAAACGTTTACTCTCTTAGGCTGCGGCTCCATTGAGGCGGAGAGCAGCGGAGATGTGCAAAATTGACCAATTACATTCTTCAAATTCAAAAGTCGAAACACTGTGATGTTGTCTCATTGGCCAATTTTGCACATCTCCACCTCAATGGAGCCTCAGCCTTATTCATAATAACTTACACAGCTTATATTCAGAGTGAATTGAAATGAGTAGGTACAATGAAAAACGTGACACTGGCGGGCGACGGGAAGCGAGACTAGCAGCCCTACCGATAACTACAAAATCCGCAAATTTCGAGGATTTGTCTCTGACACTCTTGACGCCTTCGTTGACTGACTGACTGACAAACCCTCGAAATTTACGAATTTCGAATATAGGTAGCAGGCCAGCGCAGGTGAATATGTAGCCCGCATACGGCGCATAACTACTTCTATCCACGCGCGTAGTTCATATAACAAAAGTCTTGTCAATTTATGATATGATAACACAAATTTTTTAAGAATTGCCAATTTCACATCATACGACTTAATTTGTAAGAATAGCACATTAAAGAGTTAAGGAACTGATAAGATAACTATGGAACCTACACCTGGAGTGACAATAAATATATAAAATCGTTTATTGTTGGTTAAATCATCAAGGTATTTCCCATTATTACCAAAGGATTACATTACAAAATTGTTAAAGTAAGGATTGGGGTAAAATAACTGTGCAATTGGGAACGAAACGAAGATCAATTGAAGGAAATTCCTTTTCTTAATTCGCCGTTAAAAAGTTTCAACTTTCAGCACTCGCTAGCGACGACGGCCCAAATTATAACGGTATCATTAATAACGATTAAGCAAAATTCTTTAGTCTGTAGCCGTGCTATTAAAATACTCGTAACAGAGCGGACAGACTGCTGATTTATTCCAGGCCGTAATATGATGATAACAAATGGTTATACGGAGTCAAATAAGGAAGAAAATCGCGGTCCCAGCGATTCTTTGTTACATAGATAACACACCTGACCTTTGGCTCTCATACAGTTTGGACAATTGCGAATAGCTTTCGTGATTCTTACAAGCAAGCACCTCTATTGTGTACCCGCTTTGATCCTTTTACTTTCCAACATTAACAGAAGCGGTATTAACAATGGGCATCTCGCGCCCGTCATCTTTGTTCTCTGTAAACACGAAACGTCGTTACAATTAAACCTCTGTCGTATTTTCCATCGCGTTCCAAAACATAAAAGCGTAATTCTGTTTCGGTTCGTTCACGATACGTTAATGTTGTGAAAAGCTATGTTATAATCCTCTTATGTCCAGGGTTGCGAAAACCAAAGTGGTTTCGTGTATAATCCGCTATAAAAAGATGCCGGCATTGCCGGAGCACTGGCGATACTTGCATGTAAGGCTCTATTTTCTTCAAAGGCATACAATGTTTAATCAAATTGTTGTGTTGTTAAGCTCTTCAAAGTTGGCACATAGGTAGCCTTTGTATTATGTTACACCGAGCTGCTGGGACAAGCTTCAAATTGACGTGCACATAATTGCTTTATAAGAGCCCATACATAGGTACCTATACCTATGAGTATCGGTGCCTTGGCGTCAAACAATATTTAGGCGGGTATAACGCCCTATTAAATTAGTTCATGTTGCTGTAAATATTTTTAAATTTATACGCATTTAGGTGCTTAAAGGTCTTAAAATTCTACACGAAAACAATTAAGGGTACTCTTTCGTATGAATAGGTTGTAGGTAGTAATTGAAACGATTAACTCTAACGCGGTAGATTATAAACGTTTTTTTTCGTCTATATCCAGATCTATATATAGACGAAAAACTGTTCATAATCGACTGAGCAACAACAATTGCACGGAGACACGCAAAATAGTTATTTATTATACAAGGGGGCAAAGTTGTTGTTTAACTGTCGTGCCAATATTGAGACCTGAGCTAGCGAAAGATTCCAAAATTGAGCCACGAGCGTAGCGAGTGGTTCAAAAACTGGAATCTTGAGCATTGCGAAGGTCTCAAGGCACGAGAGTTGAACAAACTTTGCCGCCAAGTGTAATACAACTTTTTTCCCCCTCACTATCGCGAGGAAATATGATTACAAATCTCATCCAAATGTAAATTAACTTAAAGAAACTATTTAAAACTCAATGTCGAAACGTATCGTAGAATAGAGTTACTTATGGAACTTAAATATTGCCAATGGCTTACAAAGTCAAATGAGAAACGACCAATTTAACATGTGAGCTCCGATTGCGCATGTTTACTACGGCCATACAGATCCACTTAATACTAGGCAGTAGGGGGCTACAGGAATTAGAGAAATGTCAAATTACTTTATTCACAAGTGTGTAAAAAGCGTTTTTACCCGCTCGTACTAAAGGATAAACGAGCGCTTTACGAGCTAGTGAGGGGAAAACTCATTTACGTAATACGAGTTCGTTGATTCCCACCAGTCCAAAGATACCTCCAAAAATAAGTGGAAGTAACAACCTATTCGCGTGGCAAATTCAATTGTTCTAGTGCCATCAGTTTGATTGTCGAATAGCGAAGCGTATAAAAGATTTGGCTAACGTGCGGCATTAAGTATGTAAATGTAATTAAACTCTACCTGCCTGTTGTCGATTGACGCAAGAACGTTTAAAAAACAGAACTAGATATAACGAACTATGCGTAGGCGTGTTTCGTTTTGTAGATAGTTTTAGTAAGTATGTAGTACAAAGCTTATGATTCACTATATATAATCATCTAGGATACATTACGAAAGCGAGTTAGACGAGAATTCAGGTTTTTTTTTCTAAAAGTAATACAAGAAACGTCAACATTATTTCCCTGATGTCGAAGTGTAGCTTTAAAATACAACAAATGCATCCAGACAGCAGTCAGACAGTCAGACAATCCTATCAGCGGAATATCCATTTAAACTAAACGGATCACCGAGGCACCGGCTACCAGCCGTGACGTCACTCACCCGCACCCTTTAAACGACCACACAAGCAGCCCACGGAAAGGTAATTGCATTAGAATAATAAGATTCTGAAACCAGGCTTACTGACCTGTCATGGAAACAACACGCATTTGTTAATATTAACGAGCCATACAAAATGTCCCTTTATGATACCGATGACACGAAACAATTTATAAACAAAGTTGCGGGTATTAGATGTCGTTTTTCCACCGTTGAATTTTTTCATTCAGTTCAGGTTTCAGTTTGTGAACAGGTTTACTTTTATTTATATTGATATGGTGGAAACAGCCAGTACGTATGTTTACAGTGTTCAATAAGATGCCCACGAAATGGCATCAAGGCTAATTCTGGCCGTGTATCAGTAAAACTACCTTTGTGTGTTCAAATCCTCACAAAAGAATTCCTTGCGCAATATACCCCTTGAGAATCGGGAAATTCTTATTTGCATACGGCGGTGGGTCTTCGAGTAATATTTTAGTTAGGCACAGTAAGCAAAATTATGTTGACAATTTTGATCCTTGAACCAAGACTAATTCTGAAATATATATCAACATGAAAAAAGAAGAAAATAGTCCAACGAATCTGTTTTCTTCATACAAACTTTGGAAGTTTGGACCGCATTTCAACCTTTTTGAAAAATCCTTCCTTACTAAGTATTCCCCTACACCATAAAAGAAACCTACGTGCCTAAGGAGTCTCTTCTCTAGCCACCAGCGGTATGTCAGTAGATGCGTTGATATGTTAGTAAGCTTCTTCTTTTATAAATATAGATTAATTGTATTAACTAGATTTTTCTTATATGCTGAACTTCCTGAAAACTACTTACTATCTTATTTTACTGAATAAGTCTAGTCATGAAGAAACTATTTCAATGAGGCTAAGCCACAGCGAAACGGGCAACAATGACGTACGTTTAGGTTAAAAAGGGGATTTTACAGAATCACAACGTATTATTTACTTATAGTGTTAATCAAACATGACGACTCCCGTATTTTGTGATGAAACTCTCACTAGGTATGAATGTAACTATTTCCGAACATCAATATCCAGAATGTGAGGCAGGATAACCCGATTTCCGTTTAGCATCACCAATAGTATTTTGCGACAAAAAAAATCAGATGGTGGTGTATTTAACTTCAACGCCATTTCCACTGATTATTTATGTGGTCATATTAAATAAAACTGGTAACTTTAAAACCTACCTACTTACACATATACAAGTGAGTAGGTAGGTAAATATTGAACATCAATGTCAAGGTAAATAGGTAGGAATACGTATATGAAGTTGTGATGAATATTTTATGAGTATCTGCTATTTTTATCGACATATTCAGGTAACATGCTGACATGAAAATGACTGGCTTTTGAAACGTCGGTTACCAGCATACCGATGCTATCAAACGTTTTATGATGAGTTTAAAGAAATATAAACTGCCATTTGACTTCAATATAAACTCTCTCACCCAACTGTATTGTATGACACACGCAAGGAATGTCAACATTGGTTAGTTACGAGTAATTGCATTTTAATGAAGCTTATAGTTTATTCAATTAGTGAGTGCACTTACTTATGTAGGTAGTTTCATATTACAATAATCACATACGGTTCTGTTAAAAGTGATTTCATAATAAGAGAACGTTTTCTTCTATAATACATATTTACTAGTATTTTAGTGTTATCGACAACCCAGGACAGAGGTGAGCTTGGCGCAAATGTGCGAGGAGATCCAGCCCCAGATAGCGGGAGCAGGGACGGAAGAAGAAGAAAGAAGTATCTTATACATATCTGAGACAAAGAGACTTTTAAATACTGCCACGAAAATGGTGAAATAGAATCTACATAAATACTCGATTTGGTTGGACTTGTCGCATTTTTGAGATATGGCAGATAGCCAGAGATAGATTTGCTCATGTTTACTCACTTTACCTTGAAGACCATATGCGTCGCAGATGGACGTATCAGTACAATGTATATATATTATAAATAATATTCGCTTAAAGCTCTGTGTTTCGGCAGTAGGTAATTCCAAATTTTTTTTAAACATGACCATTTTATATGTTTTATGTATAGTATATTTCGAAACTGAAGTTTTCAAAACGGTTAATGAGCGTATTTAATTTGATTTCGTTTTTCCACATATAATTTCAAACCTACGTATTTTTCAACTTTTTCTACTACTAAGAGTCAAATAACTTCAGTTTATTTTGATTAAACTTAGGTTTGCTTGTTTGTGGTCAGTACCTAGGTACTTCTATTCGTAGGTATAATATGGCCAACCAGCTTGTAAAAATTAAAAAAAATGTAAGCACGTAAGAAGAGTAGGCTGTCCATAGGAAATTTGAAGTTGCCGCCAAAAAAGATTAAAGGTTCAGAACAAAGCACGCCCATTCATTTTCTGAACTAACTCTAGAGAAAAGAAATAAAATTAAAATATATCCAGTGTCTGTGGCGAAAATCTCAAACCATAGATGATATGTATCAACTAATAAAAAATATAAAATAAGCACCTTTATGAAGTTTGTACTATTGTCTATGTGTGTAAAATGTACAGAAAGGATGCTCTATTTTGATTACTTGATGTCAAAGACAAACAAGTGGGGAACAATGCTACTATAATTGAAAACAAAACGATTTCCGTAGAAAATGGCTGGTGCGATCGGCCAACAAAAACATTGAGCACTGTACTTCATTGTCATGATTTTACACTAGTAATTTATTACAAATTGACATACAATAATAACCTGAATTCCACCGAAGTTTTAAGGTTCTAATTTGCATGACTAAAAATAGGATATTGACCATGTAAGTATCCCGTTTTAGGGTATTTTCACTTCTAGGGACACCCAATTAACTCTCACAAAAAAGTTAACTTCGATGTCAGCTTTGTAACGACAATTAAGCATTAAATATTAACAAATATATTTTTTTATCATTTAATCCAGAAACAATACGCGTATATGCAATATAAAAACACGAATAAAGTGGATTTACGTAAATATTTCATGCTTAATTGTCGTTACAAAGCTGACATCGAAGTTAACTTTTTTGTGAGAGTTAAGCAAATTGGGTGTCCCTAGAAATGAAAATGCCCTTTAAGTCATACTAAGTAATAATATTAATGACCATTTTAGCGTAAAAACTTATATTTAAGGTTCTAAGTCTGCATTGAAAAAACCTGGCTAAACAAGCTTGTGATGGATTAGCCTGGCTAGTAATATGATGAACAAAGGGCGGCACGTCACGTCACGTCAGTCATCGATTGGACGCGCCTAATAGCCAGTGAAGGGCTTCCCTCCCCGATAATATGACATGGCAGTCATTTCGGGCTGAGGGCTGCCTGTCTGGCCTGCCGGACGTGGCTGCCATCTTTAGACTATCGGTATATTAATTTATGGATAAGTCACAGCCAGTAAACCTCCGACCTCCACTTGCCGGAAGCACTTGATTGACATGTTATTATCGATGAATATAAAAATACCTTATTATTTAGCGTTGAGGATCAACTTCTTATCTAGTTGACAGGAAAATCTTTTTCTTTCCGTCTTATGCAAATATTTAACGGGTCTCCGGATGAAACAACCCGTTATTATCCTGACGTTGTATAGCGGTCGGGTAGCCATGAAATATTAACTCTATAAAAAAGGAAGGCCTATTTAGAAAGACAAAGTACTTTCGTAGTCGTTTATAACTCTGCAGGCAAGTTGAAAATAAATAATATAAGGAACTCAACTCGATTATCACTTTTAATATGATATGTCATTAAAGTTTGATGTTTCTGACACGATTTACTATATCGGGCCGCTAATCAGAACATGTCGTGCTTTGTGTGAGAATGATTTAGGCATGGAAAAGCATGCCCATACCTCTAAAGGTGCGTTTATAGGGCTCGTGGTCGTGACCGTGTTTCGTGTAACCGTAGCCGGATCCCCGTTGCCGTGTTACACGGCAACGGTTTTAAGGCCCGTTTCCTGCGTGTTACACGGCTACGTATCAATAAAGTTACGTATACACGTGTACACGGGGATACGTATCTTAATTACACGCAGATCCGTTCCGCCGGCGTTGTTGAGTGACGATTCGATGCGTTGTCTTTAAGGACTAAGGAAAACGGATGAGAATGTTCCGTGATATTTGTGAATCTAATTTAGTGGTTACCTGATTGCCTTTCTAACGTAAAGTGCGATAACTTAGTTGTACTTAATTTCAGTATGATAACGTGTATACGTACTGAGATAAAATTTTACATATTAATATTTTACTTTTTAAGGTAAGGAGGGCAGAATTATAAAATATAGATATTTTCTGAGTTCAAGATTCATAAAAACTGACACATTGTCATGTATTAATTACCTAATTTAATAATGAGATGTGAACGGAAGTTAAAAAATACATAACACAGTGCGGAGTAAATATTTTTTCTTAGTTCTAAATATCATTATTTAAGTTTTTCTTTCGTGCAATAAAGTTGATATAAATAAATACATAAATCAATATTGAGGGTACCAGACAACGATTAATCTATACTAGGAAACCCATAACTCAGGAACAAAATAAATGCGTCATAAATATACAAATTTACAGCGTTATTTCCTACAAAATAAGGAATTTTTAAAATATAAAAGGATATTAAAAAGCAATATAATTAAAAAATACAATTTACTAACTCATTGGATGTCGTGACAATGACGGGAGATTTTAGGTGCACCGCTTTCAAATGCTTTCCTATCGATCCTGTTGTACCACCACGACACGAAAACTCATTGTTCGTACGATCATTGCACAAAGTGAATAAAGCCGTGTTACCGACCCTGGCATAACTCCACACCCAACTGATCTTCATTATTAATACACTTTAAAAACGCTATCTTCTCACCAACAGTAACAATACAAAAACGTAACAAAAAAATTAAAAAACAATTAATTTAAATTCGACTAAACTCTCGCTAAGTCTGTCCGGCCTGCAATCTTATTAGTGCCTAAATACGTATAAAATCAAAACCCGAAATTGCCCTTTTCAAATTTACTAAAACATCCCCGCTTATCTATATCAAAACAAAGATGCGACTATTTCATTCAACTTCACAAACAAAAGATGTACCAGGTAAAGCCCAAGTTAACATATTTATCAGTAAAATTACCACGTGTGGTCAGTTACATCGCAGACAAACTATTGTTAGCTACTTTGCGCGTGCAAATTCTTAGTATAGGTCTTATCTACAAAAGGGCCGCCCTGTCAGGTAATAAACTTAAATGAACGACTGTATTATCTTTTATGTAGAGCAATTTGGCCAAATATTTTTAACATTCTTTTTAAATTTTTCTATCTGGTGATTCAAGATCACAATACAGCGTGTTTTTCTTCATATGCTATAACTTTAAAGGAAGCTTATTTAGGTCAAATATAATTAATTGCTCTAAGAAACTAGTGTTTTAACTCTTACCGTTATTGAGTTATTACAAAAATAAGTTTAATCACTGAACATGTGTATTGCAACCTTTATTACATTCTAATGTTACTTATTTTGACATGTGCCGTCAGTCACCTGAGATTAACTTTTATTTTATTCTTAAGGTTATCTCACACTTACCATTTCATTTATTATGTATGAAAATTTTCAAAAAGCCGATATACCAGACAACTTCTATTAATGGCCCAAGTAACCTGTCTAATTTATCGCAATTCGAAACGAACACCCTGTACAAATTCTAATCCATAAATATCACCGTCGCTTGTTATATAGAACACAGTACCTACCACGTTATTCTATAACATAAATCGATACGAAAAATGCAAGTCTAATCAATAAAATACTGTTCGTCCCGATTCAGAGTATAATACTCAATACGTACTTTAAAAACAAGCTGTTATTCAATAATAGGCCTTATTTGTTTGCATAGTAATTGGTCCGGCCGGATCCATGCCACGAGCAGTCGTTGCCAGAACGAAGCCAAGATTCGTAGATACGTATACAAACAAGGATTCGGGTACGTATCTCGGCGTGACTGTGAAATTCGTGATCTTAGTACCGTCGGGGTTAAGAACACGGAGCTACGGTTCGGCGAATAGTACGTATATCGGGAGCCCTAAGTTTAAACCAAAAGAGCATTCGCTGTTCTAGCGCCCGTTCTAAGAAATCAACCAATCACGTTTTGTGTACCGATCGAATTTCGTAGAGTGGGAGGTTAGAACAGCGAAAGCTCTTTTAGTTTAACCGCACCTTTACGTGCCTTCACTTTCCGTACAAACTCTAACTAAGTAACTAGTCTGACCTACGTCTGCTACAGGGGACAATCACATGGCCAGTAGATTGTTAAATTGGAGTACTTAATAGCTTAAGTTTTGTTTTTAAATCATTACATATTATTTTGAACACCAGAATACAAAACCACGAAGTTTTTCAAAACCGAAACTGTACCTACTAAACGGTATAGGAAACTACCAACTGCACCTAGCAATCCAATCAAATATTTATATTCGACGAATGAATATTTTCACAGCGTTTTCCCTGCCAGCAATATAAAGAGAGGACGATCAGAGTTAAAACCGTATAGGTCCGCCAGAAAAAAAGAAAAAAACAAACCTAAAAACTTGGATTATTTCATAATCACGTCCTTTCAGAACATAATTTTGGTCTTTTCACCAACATAAAACCTTGAGTTCACGAACATTTGCAGTTAAAATTATATTTACTCAAACATGCAATGAAATGTTGTCATTATGTTCGTCATAATATGGTTTAAAGTATGACGTTGCAGGCGGATGACCTCGAGATAATAGTAAAGGATTTTCATACGAACGTAACGGCCTAGGCCGGTAAGTAATATTTTTTTAAAACATGGCGTCGGTTTTCATGAACAGGCTAGACAGCTAAATTCTGTTTTTTTGATTATCGTATTTTTTATTTCATTGCATATGTTTGAGAAAAGCACTATACATGCCTCGCCGTGAAATGCGCTTACCGGCTTCGTATCACTGTCCGGAGTGTCCGGCCTCACTACGTTCGGCCGTCCATTACCTACTCAGCCGGTAAGCCCATCTTTCCCGGCGTCCGCAGTAATGTACTATTATTACTATTAACGTAAAATAAATCTATGAACGCGTTTCACGATTCATGATAAGTGTCAAGACAACTAATTCTATTGAAATGAAAGTGAGCCATGTTTGTTTACATTTTTCCACTGGTGAACGGTATTCTAGTTTAGTATTATTATATGCCGCAACTTAATTAAGAAGTGGTTCGTGGGTTACAGAGTTAGTGATGTTTGAAATACGCGGTCTAGTATATAGTTCAAGCGATACCTACTAGTTAGTATGATTAAGCAAGTTATCACTGGCTGTGCTATTAAAACGCAAACAAGGATAAGAAACCTGTTTGCCGACTATACAGCGGACAGAGAAAACGAGGTACGAGTAAGTACCTAGATACGGTAAAGTAAAATCCAAAGAAAATTTAAATGATGTCTGCGTCAATTTTCGTTGCCTCCTGAGATCTATTTAATAAAGCAATGGAGTTATATTTGTTGATTTATCAGTGATGTGTAAGGAAAGTCCTGATCCCTTTTGAGTTTCAAACAATTTTGAGTCAGTGAGCAAATCCGTGAAATTGCGAAAAAAAGTCACTTTCTCGTACAAAATGTCGAGATCACGAAACTAATATGTATGAAAAAGTTTTTTTCGCGATTTCAGAGTTATTCCCATGCTAAGAGTTGCTCAGTACTTATATATACGGCGTGTGCAAGGTTATGACTTTATGAGTGGCTTAATGAACACCCTGTACAATTAGTTCGTTCATACCTACTACGTTTTAATGGACTGTACAAAACAGTCAAATTTATTTACTAGATTTTATATATTGCTTATAATTAATAAAATAACTCTCCGTTGTTGTTTACATACTTAATGATCAAGTCAAAATAGTTTATTTAACGGTACACATTTGGAAACATGCCAAACACTGCACAGGTGAATCATTTCCATCCCAAACGGAATAAATATTTATTAAGCATTCACATTTCGCAGTGCCTCTTAATCTATGATCGACATGATCGTATGTGTAACTGTTAGTCATTTCAATAAACAATCCACACTTTGTATTGAACAACACACCAGGTAGAACACAACTTTTTTAAGTATAACCAATAAAAAGCGAAAGTGACTCCTTCTATTTATCTTCTGTAATTTTTTTACGGTAACAGCCAGTGTTGAATACTTGAATTATATTGGAAGACGGGATAGAAGTCAATGAAAATAAAGACTTACTGAAAAGTCCAAAAAGTATAGATCCATAATATAATAATATGATTTGAGAAGCTTTCGAATATGCCAGCATACTTGCATAGGCAATATAGACATGTTGGATATCTAATGTAAGGTAAAAGACAAACCGGATTGATTATACTTTACCCATTGGAATGGAACCTTATCCTCCTAAGTCCTCGTGTACAAAATTTTGTACATATTCCAAAATTTATTTTGAACTTTTATTAATGAAGAGAAAGTTCTAAATTCAAAAACTCATACTCCAACTCACTCTAAAATCATGTCAAAATGACAAGTAGTAAGACGTTTCGAGTCTTACAATCTTATTTATTTATGAAGTTACATTGACATGGTTCCTAAGTGGCCTAGGGTTCCATTAAAATTGGTTGACTGTACAGTTACGCTTAAGCAACGAGGGACACAATATACAATGTGGGAGGAAAAAAACAGACAGGCCGGACAGCATAGTTACGAAACGAAACCAGAAGCTCCGTCTATCATCCGTAAAGATACCAATTAGGTACATAGGCACCATTGCATACCGGTACCGTAAAACACGCATCTATACTCCCACACTATATTTGAATGGAATATTTTTATCAACCAACATCATTAATTTGGGATGCATAATGCAAATGGCCCTAGGTAGGTGGGTAGCGTCATCTAAATTTCAAATCGTAAAATTGTAGTTGCGTAACATCGGTAAGTTGTGAAAAATGTCTCAGGTGATCGTCTCGCTTGTTTTAACCAGGATCAAGGAAAATGGTATTTAAGCCTTGGTATTTTGAGCGGTAGTCGTGTCACGCGCCGATACGGAGTCGGGAAACAAAGGATCGTTGCACTTGAGGCTACCGACGTGCGATTTAGCTTGCAACGCGACGCGGTTGACTGATACGCAGAAGAAAGGAAGGGATGAGAAATTGTGCGAAACCAATCACGATGCAGAGCTGCAGACTAGACGCTGGGCATTTTGAGGACGCTTCGGGCCATGAAAGAGCATATTTCATTTTGTCAAATGTAAATGGAACAGAGATTGCCGGCCTCATATTTCTAAACGACCTCGCGAATCAAATATTCTCGCCCGTTCATATTAAAGCAACTTAGCAACTTATTTCTTGACCTTGTAGTTATAAGTACAACATTTATTGTAAACAGGTAAGGGCATGTTGAACAAAAAAACAGTTTTGCCGTATATGTGGTTTACGGTTATAAGATATCTATATATATTTTGCCAGTACAGTCAACAAAAAATGTAAAAATGTAGTCTACAAATTTTCATTTTTATTATACAAAGTGGTAAACGACATTTTTTGTTGACTGTGCAAATAAATTTACTGTTGCTCACTTGAAATGCCAAATATGTGTAAACTATTTACGAGATTTTTTTTACTGAACTGAACAACAATAAAACATTCGTAAAATATTACAATACCATTACTACTTAACAAGTGATCATAAGGGCTAGCGTGAGTAGACCTAATTAATTCACGACATGGTATTGTTTATACAGTCACAATAAGGTTTTCCGGTGTATCATCCCATCACATCACCTCTAAACAATGTAGTGAGGCAGTGAGCAAATAGACCCGATACTAAATACGCGCTATGATTCACTATGCGTTTGAGGAGGCGCATCACATATATCTGTGTCACAGTCGATTACAGAGCAATACGACCACAGATGTCACATATCATATACCATAGATCAAGCAAACGTATCTACTTAGCGTGTCAAATGAACTCAGTGAAATCCACTGAGTTAATTGTCCGTCTTTAATCGCAGCTTGCAGCTTTCGGGTGAACAATAACATTAATAATGCCTCCTTAAGTAATATTAATTGCAACAACACAAAAAAATATGAATACTCGAGGGCCTGAGACATATTTAAAATCATAGGCAAATAACAACTTCAGTACAAAATCTGACACGCTCGGCCGCCATACAAATGAATGAACTTGTTTCTTCTATCCAAATCTAATTCTGTGACTACGACAATAATTCTGCGGTTACCAAGTGCCCGAAGAGAACGTAGAGTGGAAATTCTCCTAATAGTTTGATCCATGAATTGATTATGATCGCAGGGAAGGCAACCCCGATTGTCTATTGCTCAGATATATATCAAATCAGTATTTTAGTAGGTCTAGGTGTCAGCCTCCGTAGTTTAGTTGGTAGTGACCCTGCCTACGAAGCTGGAGGTTCCGGGTTCGAATCCCGGCGAGGGAATTATTTGTGTATTTCTTTATCACAAATATTTGTTCCTTGGTCATGTCTGTCTATCTATTTAAGTACAGTCAAGGGCATTAATATATATACACTTCTCCATACTGATCCCTTACAAATGTGTCTATATATTTGTGCACTCGACTGTACCTATATGTATCTATCTATCCATTATATATATCGTCGCCTGGTACCCATATCACAAGCCTTAATTGAGCTTACCGTGGGACTAGGTGAATTTGTGTAAGATGTCCTAAGATATTTATTTATTTATTGATTTATATTACGATGATTGATAATCTCCACTAACCCTTGAATTAAATGTACACGAGAATGCGTTAGAGCGCTTTTCGGATGATTTGACAAATAATTTATTCAATGGTAACTTTTCTTTAAGTAATTAAACTGTTGCGAACTCAATTACGACTGTCAATTCCAATGATCATTAAAGTTGAAATTGGAAGCGTTTTATAAATTCAAATGTTATAACAGATATTCGGTTCTTAAAGTAGATAAATGAGTTTTATTGTTAGTCATACCTAAATATTCAGAACTGAGAAAGTATCTTTAACCCCTGGAAAGCCTAGACTGCCTAGTGACAGATCCGTCACAAGCCAATTGGACTATAATATAAAATAATTAAAGTAATTAATCAACAAGCAATTGTATGGCAGCGGCGTTCCAGGGGTTAAATAATATTGATATTACCGGAAAACCGGAGTGAAACCTGAACCGAGCCGAATTAAAATACTTTACATAATAATTAAATTTGCGATTTCTGTCATTTGCGTCATTATTATTATTCTCACCGCAGGCGATCAGTTGGCAGTAACATCGAGGAAACTTCACAACAACTTGTCAAGTATTACGACTTTCTTGGCAAATGTACGTATGAAAGCGGCTGCCAAAGAGATTTTCCGATTTTTTCAATTCTACTGGGCCTATAGAACGGAAAGCATTTGGCTGTGAGTCGACGGTACAAATTAAGCACTTTTTATATTTAGAATAGTATACGAAAGTAGCAGTGTGCTGACTAAGTGCTAGCTCTCCGTTGCCGAAATAGGAGCTAGGTATATAAGAAGCACAACCTCTTATTAAACAAAACAGTGAATGCTTCTTAATCTTAACCGGTAAATGTAAATAAAGCACCAAAAAAGTTGTCTAATCTCTCACTCGTAATAGTATAATAGTAGAATCATATCATAAATCATAAAACAAAGAGTCATAAAAATATTAAGAACCAATGCAAATAATTACTAATTGCACCGTGTACGTTCTTTGAAGAATGTTTGTTTACGTGTGAGAAACGACTGAACTTAACAATGTAGTACCTATCTACGGATACGTAACTTAGATTTCTTGTAGAAGACATAGTTTTACTGCCTGGCCTACCTACTCAACGTAATAGAAATAATATATTGTAATATAGCTCATGAAATAAGACATTTATACAGAACTTAGATATTGTACCATTTTCAGTTTGAATTATCATAGTTATTACAAATGACGCCTCTGCAGCTAATGATTGAGAATATAATTATTTTATAAATATATCTACCTTGGCACATTTTTTTTTAATTCTGGGCCGGTTTTCCCCGAAAATATTGACTTTAGAAAAAAACTTCCTTATGTTGTCAGCCATGCATATTCTTTTTAAACGAACTATTTAACGATCCCTTACACTATGGTATTACAGTAAAATAAAAAAATACCAACTTTACAAGTACCTAGGGGAAGTACCCGAAAAAAATCATTTCCTATACTTTATTATATATCTTTATTTACTATATTATATTACCTATTACCAAATTGCAAATTTCCAGTAACGGCCAAAGAGCCATACTGCGGACAGACAGACAGGCAGACAGACGGACATGGCGAAACTACAAGGGTTCCTAGTTTACTACGGAACCCTAAAACCCACATCAAAAACAGATAGCGGGAAGTGATTATGCTTTATATAGGTACTATCGTACTATGTACTTTAGTGATATACAATTACGTCGTGTCGATAGCAATATCAATAGCTATTAAGTAAAAGGCGATACAACGGAGATGACAAACGATGACATTTATTTCAAACTGTGACTTGCGTAATGTGTTATGTTAGTACTCCAGTCAAGTGTAACAAATGTAATAGCTTATCAATGGTCTATTATGAACAATAATTTGACGTTTATCGGATGTCTTGGAGTTGGAAGACACAATGTCGGGCGAGGTGGGTCAACGAACCCATATACATATTTGATTTATCCGCAAAGTATCACGTATTGCGAACTAGCTTTTATCCAAGCTTAGCTTTTATCAAATGTATCAAAGTAGTCGTGAAGTAATCGTATGCTTCTTGTGAAAAAAAAATAAGTTCGTGATCTTTGTAAGCAAAATCTAATAATATAAATCATAAGGAAATAGAAGACAATTTAATAACCCTGTTGAATTGGTAGCCAAGATTCGCAACGCAGATATTTATGACGTCACCCAATGCTAAAGTTGTCAATAAAATAAAGCATTGAATATTGAGTAATAACCGCTACAGCCTCATAGTGATATTACGAGCTCATTATACTAACGTATTTTTAAGAACGTCCGTCACCTCAGAACCCATGAGTCGGCCGCTAGATGAAAATCGCTAGTGCTATATGTGTGATGGAAGCTTGTCGCTTGCCAAACTCACCCAAGGTTCGTTAACATTGAATCAGCCGCGCAACACGGAACAAATATACGGACATGTGGAGTTGTGTACACACTGTTTTTGTTCTATTGACAATGTAGACACCTCTTAATGTGGTTATTTTTGTATTTGGTACAATAGGGATGATTACTATAGTTCAAATAAAATATTTCACATTTCACCTACGATCAGGTGAAGTGGAGCCACTTTGTTGTGCCGATGTTAAAAAAATACATGACATAATAATACATGATTACTAAAATGTAGATTTCAGTAATTTAAGTACAGAATTTATATTTGAAAAGAGTAAGTCATTTGGCAGTATCCAAACATCACGCCACTTTTGTGCATTTCATATAAAACTTCATAGAAACGACAGTTCGAAAATAGTACATTGTGTATTAAGGGCGGTAAATAAGAAATTGTGAACGAGTGTGAAAGTAAAGCCCAAGCCGAAGGCGCGAGTTCATAATTCTTGTACCGCCCGTGGCACACACAATGTTTTTCATCACACCTGTGAGGCAAAAAAAGTAAATAAAACTATATATTTTCACAAAACTACTCTAAAATGGTCTACATCATTTCTCAAAATCAGGGATGACTTAAATTCATCAATTTTACAAAAGGAATCGCGGCGCGCGCCGAGATTCCTAGCCGCGCTAGTGCGACGTAATGTCGAATGAAAATCCATTATTGCCCATGGGCATAATACAGCTCATTACGTTCAAGTATGCCTGCTTATAATAACACTTTTTACGAGCAGGTGTGATGAAAAAGATATTGATTTGATTTGCCAGTAGGTATAATATTGTTAAGCTCCATATTGTCAATAGTAAATGCCCTGCAAAATATGCATTTTCCATAAAATAACAATAACGTGTTGTTTATCAAGAGTCAAGTAATTAGTGGTTGATAAGGTAATCTTAACTAGCACATCGCTTACGGTGGCTGCCGCCGATAATGCAGTACAATTAGTTCGGGAAACAGCGGATAACCTCAATTTTAACAGCTGATGGCTTTTGCGTCGTTCCTTTCCTACAAGAATGAAATCACAAGAAACAATAACATGTAATAGTAAACGAATGAATTTACAAACAATACTTAAAATGAAATTGATACAGTATTTAAAAGAGTCGCGATTTCGTTAAGTACATATTAAAATTGTCTTTTAAATTGAATATTTACAAAACAAACCATAATTGGTTTCTTTTTAATGTAAATATGGTCAACGGTATTAATAAGAAGGTAACCATCGTATTTTGAAAGACTTGCGTGGGCGCGGCGGTTTGCCAAAACGGGTACAAGCGTAAGCTTTCATTGCTAACGAACCAAAACTGCCAGTTGTAAATTATTTCCGAATCATTATTATATTTTGTTTAATTCGGTGTCCATTCATTTTACCGACAAACGTTTAATCGAATTTCATTTCATCGACAACGATTCATCGAAACTTCAGTACTAGGAATTTCGTTTGGCATTTTTTTGTTACACATACTATTCAATTAAAAAACTTTTACTGCACTGAAAAACTATTCAACGAATATCACTTGGTCAGTGATTTGTTTCAAATTATTTTAATTGTCTCAACTACTAAACATTGAAATTCATTTATTCGACATATTACTACAATACATTTTTATATGTCGTACATTTATACATTTTTCGGCTGGGTTGGAAGGGGGCTGAGGACTTAAAAAAAAATCGATGGATGTTGGTGGCATTATGACACGTATTTTTTATTAATTTAGCGCGCAGAATACGCTAAAATAAGCATGTTTTGTAGGAAAAACTTTTTCCCAAAATTAACCTCTATGTTCATAAATAGTAGTTTTGAAAATAAATATTTTGAAAAAAAAAAATGGCCGAGTGAGCGAGCGAAGCGAGCGAACAAAACCTTCCGGGGCAGATCCGACTCGGATAGGTTAAGTTAGAAGACTAAGGCGGGAGCTTTGCTCCCGCCTTAGTCTTCGAGGTTATTTTTTTTTATTGCAACCCAGAAACTCCGATGTAACTGCGTCTAGATTCGATAAAGAAATATTTTGAAAGAAACAAAATGGCCGAGTGAGCGAGCGAAGCGAGCGAACAAAACCTTCCGGGGCAGATCCGACTCGGATAGGTTAGGTTAGAAGACTAAGGCGGGAGCTTTGCTCCCGCCTTAGTCTTCGAGGTTATTTTTTTTTTTATTGCAACCCAGAAACTCCGATGTAACTGCGTCTAGATTCGATAACGAAATATTAAAAATTGAAATAAAATTACGCGGAATAAATATTACTAAATTTAAAACGAATTGAAATAAAAAATCCCGTAACAAAAAACCTCGATATAAGCTATACACATAATAACTCAAATACCATTTAAAAGTCCTTGATTTAAATTTATTGGAAACGATTCTTCGACAGAACGACTTGTCGATGAAATGAAAATACTTGAATCGTTGTCTTTGAAACAATAATCGAATAAATGTTTGTCGGCAATTCAAGGGTAAACCGTTTAATTCGGATCGCGAAGTTTGAAGGCCAGGCTGACAAGTTTCAGGAACGTTACATTATAGTACCTACTTAGCAGATTTATAGATGAAAATAGTTTACCGGGCCAGTAAGAGCAGCTAACTTCCTGATCCCGTTCTGATATGCGAAAGCGGTTTTTAAATCCATCCATAGCTTTTAATGATAATTGGCGTTTACAGGTAAAAAAACCATACCTAGCAAAATGTTTTTTTTTCCAAACTTTTTTATATACAATAAACTTATATAAAATTGTACTGAAAAAAAAAATCCTGCTAGAAAAGCTACAAATGTGACATTGTATAAAAATAATTTATAATTTATCACATCTCTTTTTTTATGTGAATCGACGCTATACATAATATCGTCGGGGATAGTGCAATTAGTGCAATACCGCGTAACTAACAAATTCAATTACGGTCAATTTGAGTGTCAATTGTTTGATATTTAAACTCTATCTGCTTTGGTAGCTACGCGGCTGCGACCATAAATAACATGGACGTCTAACGCCAGCTCAAAAATGCCCCCAAACACAATTGTTCAATTGTGCCAAGATGGGCAGGACATAGCGCTTTTCTTAACACCGCGCATATTTCAGCGCAACATCTTTGACAAATGTTTATTGAATATAGCCAATCAAAACTTTGACGGACCAATCGCAACTATTTATAAATGGCGGTTTAAGTTTTTATAGGTTGATATTGAAATTGATTATCGTGATGCATTGCAAAGGGGGTGACACTTGTCAACTAAATTTCAGGACCGATTTTGAAAGGCAATTTAGTATGGCTTGCGGCTTCCATGTTTTATTTGTTCGTAGTTACGCGGTATTGCACTATCCCCGCCGATATCCAATATCAATAGTATGGGTTAATTTACGATAACGAACCAAAACGCCGCACAGATCCCTATCATATAAGTCTCCTCGGCTACCAAAAACCGGTGTCATCGGTACGTTATTAAATGTATAGCCACTACGTCGCCAAAACACTAGTAAAATCTGATGTATCTCCATATCATGTCTACTGTCGATATAAAAGCCCTCGCTCTAATAAATCCGGTTCCTTACACCATAAGTCTAGTGTCTATTCAATTGAAGAGGACCGTTCCTAGTTCAATTTGGACCACAGCCAAAACTGCAGCGTTCAAGATACTCTACCGCCAATAAATTGCAAAGTAGGTGCTGTAAGACACGTACTCACAGACGCCGGTTGTTTGACGATTTGTAAACGGATGTAATTGCCTAAAGCCTACAGTTACAACAGTTTACTTTGATTGGCGAGATGTACCTAAACTACGTGTTACGCAGCGTAATTATATGTAGATTGCGAAACTCGAGTCAAGCTCTCCCAGAATACTCGTTCCCAAGGGGGAAATCGTATAAATGTATTATTCTCTGGAAACATATTATCTTCGATTTTGGAGATAAGGAAATCTCTGTAAAAGCCAACATTTTTCTGAGACTATCTTTATCCTGCCGCTTTTCATAAAATAGCGAGACAAAAAATTATTATGACCGTAGAGAAATCAAGATTTAATCCACAGCCATGGGTAATAGTAGTATAATGTGGTGATTACGATTCTTTATCAAAATCCTTTCCGAGGGTTTCATAAAAGTGCTTACGATAGTTATTTTCGTATCGAGATAGTCTATTAGTATGCGTACATTTTCTCACACTGATCCAAATGGATTAACCTTTACCCCACCTTCACACCTACTGTATAGACATACAGGTACGGAAAGCCCTACTACCGACGTAGTACTCAATATCATACCCTTACGAGTAGGTACACTTGCCTCGTCCAATAACTGTCTATTTAACCCTTGCCAAGTAACTGCGCAAATATGTACGTCCCTGGACCAGGTGGAAACGAAGTAACTCGCAATACGTGTTTTGTGTTTCAGAATAACTTAGTTTCATTCCGCTCAAAATCGTGAGTCACTAGTACTATCGATTACAATGTTTGGCAATAGAGTTGATGGCTCATGCAAAAACGCATCGTAGTTTACGTTTCGGTTGTTTGCTCTCTTTGATGCGTGAATGCAACATCCTCCGTTCATAGAACAATACATAGTAACTGAGATTGTTATGAATATGATGCCAATTTCTGGAACTCGATGCCTCAATAGCTTGGATATTCTGCGAAACATTATAAGGTAAATATAATGTACTAGCAGGAGAATATTTATAGAGATGTATACTATCATGAAATTTTAGTAGGTATTTGCTACTTAGTAACATGTAGTTACCCAAATTTATTTTATAGTATTTATATGGTATCTATAAAATACGAAAAGTTTTTCTTAATCACGGATAGATAGGGAATACACATTGCGTGTATAATTGATGCGATATGTGAAAACTACAAACCAATCACCATACAATACAATACTAGGTAAAGAGCGTAACTGAGCCAATAAACTTTCAAACCGCCATTTTTACAGTGTCCTGCGTTACTTTTGATAAACTTGCATTACATATGTATGTCCATTAATACAAAATTAGAAACAGTTGAAACATAAGTGCATCAGTGTGAACTTGCATTTGACATGATGTACTCGTACATGCATCATGTCAATTGTAGTCCTCATATCATAAAATTGTTAATCAATTTCTCTAAAACATTAATTACCGGATACAATTGTGTCGGTCTAAAAGTTGATTAACCCGTTGGCTCTCTGTCCAAACTATTCTCACAAATAACTTATGTATTGATAAAATCTAATCAGATTTAACATTTTCGTAAGAAAATACCGTCACTATGCGAATGCGTCTTGGTATTATTTTGTGATTTATTTTATACAAATATGTCATAGGAATATATTATACACGATAATGCATGAAGCAGGTAAAGATTGAATTTATGTGCATATAAATATTCGTTACATTAGTACCTCCGATGACATAAACTCTATGAACTACCGTGTAGCAACAGTAACACGTGTAACAGGTATGTCGATTTGGTAGAGTAGTGGGACAAGTACCTAATACTATACATAGTTGCTATTATATTAGTACAATCCCCATCAGATATATCGAAGCGGCCAGGGGCCTATTTCTCGAAAGCTTGTAACTTGTAATACAAGCGGAAGTCCTCATCTAATTAATAGTGTTAAAAAGAGACTTCCACTTGTATTACAAGTTACAAGCTTTCGAGAAATGGGCCCCAGGGTGTTCACAAAGCAGACCAGTGACCTATCCCAGAAAACTTTACAAGCGTACAATTCTACAAAATTGTATAAATTCCCATACAAATAGTTACAACTTTCTAGAATTATATGCTTGTAAAGTTTTGTGATATTGCCCCCAGGCCTGTAGATGTCAGCATGTAGTTGAGTACATGCTCACATATTTTTGAGTACCGTGACCGCTCTGAAATATCTGATGGCGACTGTACACAATTACACATTTCTAGTACCAGTTATATTGGGTACTCTATTCTATACGTGACATTCAGATAGTGAATAATATATTCACATCTTTAAAGAGTTGCATATGTCATTTCATCTGGAATAAGTAGCGTATTTGTTATTATTACTCCCACGATAAATTCATATAGCCTGCAAGTAAAACTTAAGACAGCAAAAATGCCTTTTAGCCATTGTAATAAAGTCGGCATTCGCTCGGCTGGGTGTTTAATCATTCTAACCTGACTTGCTCGTGCTTTTGTATGTAGATCTTGTGGAACTGTCCCTCCACCGGCGATATGATGTCGTTCTTCATTTCCATGGCGACGTGTTGTGGCAGCACTGACAGGAGTAATCGTTCCTGGTGACAAAATAATGGGTTAATAATTGTGGTCGTTGTGAATCGTGACGATGCATTTGTTTGCTTGGTGTGGACGCACGATTAGCTTTGTATCCTCATGTGCATTTGAAATGTGACTTTTACGGATGCAAGTTAGGGGTATGAGGCGTATGCCCAACGGTGGGCGAATACACGCTAATAAAACATTTTAGACAGGCAATTTTGTATGACATGTGACTTCATTTTTTATATGTTCTACCTACTACGTATCAATATAATAGAAGCAGTGAAACAATAGCAATTGTATATAATAACGTTTGCTTTTGTTTAATCAATAATACTGTCATTAAGGTACTGTGATGTGAGATTGTAGGGTATTTAAACCTTGAACTTGACAATACACATATGACCTTGATTAAATGTAGATACTACAAGCGACTTATATTTTAACAATGTGCACGTTGTATTTATAAGAGTAGAACACATATAATAACTCAAATGGCACTTGATTTAACAGTTTATAGATAAATAAACGAAATTTTACAATGAATGTAGAAACGAAACATATAAAATTCAAGTTATTTACATAGCGGAAAGGACGGACGTAATGCTATCCTTCGTACGGTTATTTTGTTATTTCTGTTTTCGTGTAATATGGTCATCAATAGGTACCTAAGTATATTCACACATACGAATAGTATAATAATGAGAAACTTGCACTCACGAAAACAACACAGTAACGATACTTAGTAAACTACGACAACAAATAGAGAAACAGCGTTAAAAGGAAAAGTTCCGTATAAAGGACCACAACTTTTCCAAGTATCAAGATTGATCGACCCAGTAAATCCCTGTAATACGCGGATAGGGTTGGCATACGGTAAGAATTTTGCTGACATGTCAGTAATTTTGAAATTTTCTCACGAACGCGACGGGAATCCTAAAATACCTGAAAACATTGCAAGAAAGCATGTTTTCATAACATCACATTTTTTTTGATATAATATAAATCAATAAAACTAAAACACTTATTTGAAAATATAAAAATTGGACAAATTACATTAGATCTCTAACAATTTGTTTGCTTGAAACAAAAAAACTGTGCTAAATTGGCTAGACCCTAACTTGAATCTCATTTAAATGTCAGCAATCTCGTCAGGACATTTTTCTTTTCTATTATGGTAAGTATGGCAACCCTATACAGCGATAAAACAAGCTACGCCGACCCACAACGTTGCTATTGTGAGTTGTAAATGTCAAACTTTGAATCTCAATAGCCCTACAAAAATCGTGTTCTGCGATTTGAAACGCTCAAAACGCTTTGATTGATATAGTGTAGTTGGTCGTCAAACATTCATCACGTTGGCTAGTTGTCAAATCTCTAGTTTGGTATAAACAATGTTTTCTATTTTTAATTCAAGACATTATTTTTACAACTTTTTATTTAGAACACATGAAATGAGTGGACGATGTTTCAAATGGTTTAGAAGTTAATGGATGAAGACTTATAATTTATAAGATTTGCATTCGGTATGCATAGTTCAAGTCGATATTAAATCTGTTCCGGTTTGCTATAAACGTGCGAATTACTTTATATATTCTGTGGTATTACGTAATACGTACTACGCGATTTATATACAATATGTAAGAATTCAGAATACATAAACTGGGTGCTGGGGGCATTTTTGCAGCACAAAGCAAGCACTTGTACAACTTTTAAGCAAATAGTAGAGTAGGTACCTATTGTATCTGTAAATCAGGTTTCTTTTTAGGGTTCCGTAGCCAAAATGGCAAAAACGGAACTCTTATAGATTCGTCATGTCCGTCTGTCCGTCTGTCACAGCCGATTTACTCGGAAACTATAAATGCTACAGTAACCAAATTTGGTAAGGATATGTGTTGTATGAACCGCTACAGGATTATGATACTAAATTATAAAAAAAAACCATTGGGGTGGGGGCCCTCCATACATGTAACTGAGGAATAAAAAAATTTTTTTAGTTGTATATAAGCGTGTGGGGTAATAATAGAAAGGTCTTTGAAAATGATATGAAGGTTTATAAATCTCATTGTTATTTAAGCGATCCCCTTTATTTTTTAAACTACGCGATATAAAATTCAAAAAAAAAAATATATTATATGCATATTAATAAACTCTATCAACGATTTTTGGTTTGATTAAATTATCTCCTAGTTTTTGAGGTAGGTTGATTTAACTGTATTTTTTAAATAATAAATTGATAATGGTACGGATCCCTTTGCGAGCGAGTCCGACTCGCACTTGGCCGGTTTTTTTATTTGTGATATAAATTTGAAAGAAAGAAGGAAATAATTTGAAGGCTAATTTGGTAGAATATTCTCAGAAATATATTTTTAGTCTGGTAATAGCTACTACTTATCCCTAAAATGAATATACACACAAATATCTAAGAACGTAAAATACAATAGGTAACAACAACGGTATACAACGCAAGACATTATATAAAATGGCTTACGAAACTATTCGCGCTTTACAAAATAGCCGAATTGCAGTTTAATCGTCGAGAGGAGACGGTTTTTAATTGGCCCGCTTATGGAATCTAGGGACGGCTGGCGCCGAGCCAAATCCCTTGCAGCTGAACCACGGTTTCCTTAGAACGGCACGTTGCGAAGTTTACTAATGAAGACTGCTATAGTTGCGATCGTGATTCAAATTTGGAATAAGCCGTATGATTTGAATTGTCTACTGTGTTCACTCAGTGTAAGAACGAGATAACTGAACATTACGCATCTCATCGGTCAGGGAAACACATTTATGGCGCCTTTAGCTATGATTATGACTAAAGCGGTAGGTATTTCGATATAGACTATCCGTCCCTCTTTTTATTAACGTAAAAGCGCGGGAAGTCTATCTCGCGGCGACATACTGTAGCATCAATGATGTGCTAAGTCGCATGATACATTCGAGTTTAGATTATTAGCTGTCTTATACATACCATTAGAAAAAAACTAAGTTGACCAAAGTCCGAAGAATATGAACTCACATCCTCAGGTTTCAAGCCTGATGTCTGAACGCTTCGGCCAGTCGGTCTCAGCAGACACCGGTTGAATTTCTCGGGTATTGGCAATCATTATACGGCTAGGCGTCTTTTTATAATATATAATACCCAGTAATACATTTAATAAAAATCACAACTGTTTAATAAAATAATTCACTGATATATTCACGCGTTAGATGGGCTATATTCTTGAAAATGTATAGGTAGGTACTTGCGTTAATGCAGACATTTTAAAATACCATTCAATACCTTCAATCCTAATATGTATGACAAAATAGTGTCGTCCCTATAAAACTGCAAAAAAGTGTCCACTATTAGACATTCGAGACATAGCAATCAGATTGAAATGCACCGTCTGTCCATAAAAGTAGATCAGTAAATGTAAACCATTACTTGGTATCCGCGGCACGGCCTGGGATGTAAATTGTGTGTTAAATGAGGGAATGAACGTGTAATGGATCCTAAGATTTATCGAACACTAATAGTACTAATAGTGATGACTAAATTCAATGTGCAATTAAATGTTTATTTGATATTGATGTGGTGGTAAATCTCGATTGTTCAAGTTCTTCCGATGCCAATACATAGGCGTTGCATTTGGGTATCGTGCATCCGGTTGGCTGTTGACACTGCCTAGTAATGTCATACAGTATGATAATATATACTGCCAGAATGCTAACATCCTGTTTGTCAAATACGTCGTGTGTGATGCGCTTAGTGAGGTGCAGTTCCCATCAGCAATTTACGCAACACATTACCTATGGCGAGTACCTAGTCCTAAATGGTAAACTTGTGAGTCGATTGCAAAAAAAATGTATATAGTTAAAGGTTATTATATAGTTATAGTAAAAATCACGATCGCGTCCGCGTCGCGTGTTACGAAAGTTAGTCATACAAACTATAATATATGTATGGTAAATTAGTAACACAAAAATTTTGTTTTCATTAAGGCCTATAACTATGTAGGGTAAATTGCTAGTAACTGGCAACTCTCCAGTAACTGGACAGCTTATAAAAAAAAGAACTCTATATGCTTACAGTTAGAATTCATTTTGGAAGAGGGGGAGTGATTGAAATTGACATGACATATCGTTTTGAAACGAATTCTAACCTACGAATAAATAAAACATGGAAGCCGCACGCCATACTAAATTGCCTTTCAAAAACGGTCCTGAATTTTTGTTGACAAGTGTCACCCCCTCTTTAATGTTTCACGGTAATTAATTCAACCTATAAAAACATAAACAGCCATTTAAAAATAGTTGTGATTGGTCCGTCAAAGTTTTGATTGGCTATATTCTTTAAACATTTGTCAAAGTTGGGCAGGACATAGCGCTTTTCTTAAAACCGCGCATATTTCGGCGCAACGTCTTTAGGTGCATGAAAACCAAACGAGCATTCGCTATTCTATCCCCCAAACTACAAAATCAACGAATCACGTTTTATGTAGCGATTGAATTTCGTAGAGTAGGGGGTTAGAATAGCGAATGCTCGTTTGGTCTGCATGCACCTAAAGACGTTGCGCCGAAATATGCGCGGTTTTAAGAAAAGCGCTATGTCCTGCCCAACTTGGTACAGTTGAACAATTGTTTTTGTGGGCATTTTCGACCTGGTGTTAGACGTCCATGTTATATATGGTCGCAGATTCTAACTAATAAGCACATAGAGTTAATTTTTATATAAGGTGTCCAGTTACTGGAGAGTGGTCAGTTACTAGCAATTTACTCTATGTACAATTCTTTTGCTATCGACCTTTCTAGTTTCAGAAAATACTGTTAATATTGGGAAAGGGTTTAGCAGCCTTACCGAACAAGAGTTGCCTTACCCCACGGATGAGGTCAATATTTTAGGTGGTGTACTAGCAGGACCTAAGAATACTCCATGCTTAATATCAGCTCTAGATCTTCTTTTGTTTTAGAGTTATTCAAGATAATGTAAAATATACAGGGTGCCGTTGAATATAGCATATTTCGTAAACTGTTCAAGTTAGATCAATTAAACAAAATTGTGTTTGATAACAATAAAATAGACTACAAAATGCATATTTTTAATCTGCATCTTGTCCTTATTTTTCATAATAAAAAAAGGGTTTTTGTTTTTTTTTCCATATTTTTTTTTATTTCACACGGAGGTACACCTACAAAAAAAATATGCATACATAGCCACTAATGTCCACTATATACATAAATTAAGATATTTCCATAAATCATCGTGCGTCATGCCAAAAAAAAAACTATTCCAGATGTAGTCGTTACTGGCATACAAATAAAGTACCAGTGCAGTGTGAACATAAATTAGTGTGTAGGTACACAATCTCTTCTAATAAACCTATTTAGAATAATCGACGGTGACATATCAAACGTTGCTATGTGTATCTATATATATATATATACATATAATATATATATACAGGGTGGTCCAAACCTTGACGTCAAAAAATTTTTTTTAGGTTCCCTACGTCATGGGCTATCAGAATATACCCCATGTATGTTAGCCGATTTTTTGTAGTTTTCGAGTTATGAATTTTTGAAAATTTTTTTTTGAGAAATTCTGGAATGAAGAAAAATATTGATAAAAAAAACTATTGAGTTTTTTTTAGTTTTCTTTCTGTGAAAATATTACTACAAATAAAGCATTTAATGACAAAAACAATTGCGTCCTCACTTTGATACAAGTAGGATAAAAAATACAAAATTCAAAATTTTACGTTAAAAATGCATCAAAATAGCATTAATGTACTTAAATAAAAAAAATAAAACGTATCCCAAGAATTTTTGGTAATGTAAAGACTGCCCTAGACCTTAAACCTTCGTAAAAGCAAAAAAAAAGTTATACTTAATAATGAGGATTTTTCGGAGTAGTCGGTCAAATAAACTTAAAAAAAACTTCTAAATTTTTAATTTAAAAATAAAGTGAAATTTCGTCTGTTTTGTTGTTCTTATCAATGAACAACGACAGAAAATACCACGAAAATTCAATTTGTGTAGTTATTCAAGTCATTTTTTACTGCTTTAAAATTGTAAGTTTTCTTAATAGTAGTAGTAGTTTATTTGACAGACTACTCCGAAAAATCCTCATTATTAAGTATCACTTTTTTTTGGCTTTTACGAAGGTTTAAGGTCTAGGGCAGTCATTACATTTCCAAAAATCCTTGGGATATGTTTTATTTTTTTTATTTAAGTACATTAATGCTATTTTGATGCATTTTTAACGTAAAATTTTGAATTTTGTATTTTTTATCCTACTTGTATCAAAGTGAGGACGCAAATTTTTTTGTCAGTAAATGCTTTATTTGTAGTAATACTTTCACAAAAAGAAAATATTAAAAAAACCCAATAGTTTTTTTTATCAATAGTTTTCTTCATTCCAGAATTTCTCAAAAAAAAAAAATTTAAAAAATTCATAACTCGAAAACTACAAAAAATCGGCTAACATACATGGGGTATATTCTGATAACTTATGACGTGAGGAATCTAAAAAAAATTTTTTGACGTCAAGGTTTGGACCACCCTGTATATGTATATATATATATATATATATATATATATATAAATTGTTTTCACATACAATCGGACCTTTTCGAAACTTTGGAAGATGTCGAAGTGTATTTACCGGACGAATGTATTTTAATTTATGGTGTATGTAAATATGGCAAAAGATGCTTTAGATTTGTAAATAGTCAATTCCAGCTTTTAGCTGTATTATACTGTCGCTTATGCACAGGTCCACTGTTTGAAATAATAAAAGATTAGAAAAGGCTAATTGTTTTCTATATCAACTCATTTAAAGAGATAGTTCCGTTTATATTATGAACTATAAATTATTGAGCAATCGACTCAGTTTTGACATTTCGTCGTTGATTATTCTAAATAAGTTTATTAGAAGAGATTGTGTACCTACACACTAACTTATGTTCACACTGCACTGGTACTTTATTTGTATGCCAGTAACGAATACATCTGGAATAGTTTTTTTTTTGGGATGACGCACGATGATTTATGGAAATATCTTAATTTATGTATATAGTGGACATTAGTGGCTATGTATGCATATTTTTTTTGTAGGTGTACCTCCGTGTGAAATAAAAAAAAATATGGAAAAAAAAAACAAAAACCCTTTTTTTATTATGAAAAATAAGGACAAGATGCAGATCAAAAATATGCATTTTGTAGTTTATTTTATTGTTATCAAACACAATTTTGTTTGGTTGATCTAACTTGAATAGTTTACGAAATATGCCACTTTCAATGGCACCCTGTATATTTTACATTATCTTGAATAACTCTAAAACAAAAGAAGATCTAGAGCTGATATTAAGCATGGAGTATTCTTAGGTCCTGCTAGTACACCACCTAAAATATTGACCTCATCCGTGGGGTAAGGCACCTCTTGTTCGGTAAGGCTGCTAAACCCTTTATACAGATAACGACACATATCTACGTGCGCTGCTATGACAGTCATGTGCGTTGGATTAGCGTAGGGCCGCAACTCCACATTGTGTTGATTATTATTCTTTACCCGCATTGAACCGCAGCATTTTGCTCTCCGTTACGTCGTCTTTCAGACCGTATGCAGAACACCAACGCATATTGTTAGTTTACAAACTTTACAAGATTTGCCCCGCCATCCCCTGTCAGTTAACACGCGTGGCTATTCGGTACCTTCATTTCAGTAACTAGCTTAATATACTCCATTTCGAATACCATGGCCCGATGCCACATAAAAGTTTTAAGTGGCATCCGGCCATGGTATTTAAAATGGAGTATACCAAATTACATAACATATTTTTTAAAGGAGGTGAACGAGCAGACGGATCGCGTGATCGTAAGTAATTACCGTCGTCCATGGACACCAGCGCTATCAAAGGCTTACGCTCGCTTTTTTTCCTGGAAGATTTGAAGGTCATACCTATCGGTCCGGAAATACCGTGGACGACAGTTAATGCCATATTAGTTTGGCTGTGGAAGGCAAGGAAATTCTACTTTCAAATGAATTGTGCACTGGCAGAACCAACGTCACCATGGAAAGAAGCTGAGGTTAATCCGAAGAATTCTTCCAATTTATTCCAGAGATTCATTCTAAAAACTATTCATGAATGTTAACAGCTGATAGACATCTACTGCTGGACTCTTCCAGAACGTGCCATGCAGATCAATCGTGCGCAGCCTTCAGCCAATGGATTCCAGCTGTCTTTACCGGGCCATCGATCCATTTTGAGTATTCTTGAAGGTAGCCTTCCCATGTCGCGTCAACAAACTACCAACACCAGTCACCAGTCAAGACTCACCAGTTTCTCGTTCTCATCCTCCATGTCCAGCCGTGCCGCGATGCAGTTCCTGGTGTCGAGGAATGCACGCCGCTGCGCTGTCTCCATGAGAGAGTGCATCAGCGCGCCCACTATGTTCACGCACACGAACACCACCACGTTGCCCACCATCTGCGCAAAAATAAATGACATTCTATCAGTTCTAGGCCACTCGGGATTCGGGATGTTATAATAAAGTTATGACTCAGATTGCAAGAAATCTCTAATTAGAATGACTTGTCGAGTGAACACACATACGCATTTTACCAAAGGATACATGATATTTACGACTAATATTACAAGTGGAACTATCTTTTCCACGGCAGTTACTAATAAGATCGCTTGCAATGTTTGAGTCGTAATTTAACAGCCTTGGCTATTTTGCACACTTGAAATATTTAGTTTAAATAGGCGTCCTCTGACGGACACGACACGTTACGACAGGGGACAATTCACAGACGAACAACAATGAAACTTTGTTATGAGAAGTGACAGGTGCGTAATTCAAAACCAGTCTAGGAACGCCGCGGTAGCCTTTAACAAATCCATCTTCAAAAAATGTCTAGTTGGAATTATTTCTAGGTTGACCTAAAAATAAAACACGTGGTAGGATAATAACTACCTAGATTAGTACTTTTCTTTTTTACTGTTAGTCCATTTATTTGATTTACATAAATAATTGTTCTGTTATAGTCTTTCAACACAACTTTTTCCAAAGCTGTGTATATTATTTACTAAACGGGGTTAATCGTGTTTAAATAAGCTTTGAACACTGTCACCGACGTTTCGAGACACGACTCTAAAATCTACGATGATAACCGTAAACAACGTTGTAATTAAACAAAGAGGCGGTGTAGCTATTATGTATGTAGATAGAAACAACTTAGCGACGGCTTTAAGCTGAAGGACGAACAATTTAGCTCAGTAAATTATGTTTGAAAATCATTTCCTCGCGTCAAACAGTGGCACTTGCCTTGATGTAAGTTCGTAATAATATCCTCTTCCTTATTCAAGTCCCTTAGCGCATAGATAACTTTTATAACTCTTTAATAAGCAAAGAAGCTCTTGCTAAGCTAAGTCGGGCTACGCTTCTAAAGAAACTGCTTCTACAAAATCAATTTTCTTAAAACGTTTTTTATATCATATCATTAAGTACCTATGCATTTTATTAAAAGCTGTTGCTATTAGATGAGACGCAAAACTATTTTCTACAAATGGTACTCGATACAATATCGTTTGGGAAATGGAACGCTATCAATCAATTCTTCGTTGGAATAATATGTCATACGTACAAACACTTCTGCGTACTCCGTAGAAGTTTTGATCGATATGTTTTAGAGTACCCCGGCGCGTAGAAACTTCTAGGTTAGTCTAGTAAAGCCACCGCTTAAAACTGATGGCGTTAGCTAAAGCATAAAACTAATATTACGCTTTACAAGTAGTCGACCCCAGAAATGGCTAACTGGGGACAGTAGGAGTCCGAAACGCAATACGCATTAAATATACCGATTTAAACTTTCACGATTATCACATCACGCATTATTATTTCCGAAACTGGACTTATTCCCCAGAGAAGGTAGATCCCCCAAAAAAGAGGTAAGTTTTAAGCATATTTATGTACTTATATGATTCAGTACCGTCTCGTAAATAAATATCGTTGAATAGTTTTGCTTTGATTTTGGTATTCGTAGGTACTCCTGCGCCTTCGGGCCCCCCCACAAGATGGACTGATGACCTGATAAAGGTCGCAGGAGTCCGCTGGATGCGGGTGGCACAGCAATCTCATGCGGCATCATTGCGGCAATCTTGGGGGAGGCCTATGTTCAGCAGTGGACGTCTTTCGGCTGATATGATGATGATGATGATGGTTTACATTTGGTAAAGAACGTTTAAAATTTCATGAACTACACAGAAAAATAAAACAATCAAATAAAAAGAAACCAGTACCCACAATTCCAATCTTACTTCGAAATCAAGACCAAAAATGCCAAACAAAGAATTTTACTCAAACACCTTCTTAACCCGAGAGTATAATACAAAACCCCATGGCACAATTTAAACAAATATTCAATTAGAATGTTGAAACGCACCTTTTGAAGTGACACTAGCGAAGAGAAAGACTAAATGTGGGTCATATTTCCACACGCATATTCCTTTTTCAAACTGAATAGCAGTTGAGGGGTCGACGAGCCGAGTGTTAGCATCGCTGCTGGGTTTTCAAACAAAAAACCCAGCAAATGAGCGAGCCACTTGTGAAATCTCATTACTGTAATTAAGCGCCTACATTTTGATTAAATGGATTTGATAAAAGAAAATTCATACTACCTAGCATACAGATGTGTATGACAATTGTGCGAAGCAGATTAGATTACGCTTAGACTAATTAAAAGTGTCCCTACACTGCAATTAAAAGTAATTGTCATAACGTATTAAAGCTTCAATACCAGCTGCTTATCGGCATTTCGCCGGTGCCCGGTGGTCTAATAAGTTGTTAGCTTACATATCAATAATGTAATTGATTATCGTTATTGATAGTAAGCAGATAGCAATGTGTGAGTTATTGTGTACACTGTTGAGGCTATCTCGACTATGCAATTGATAACCGGCCGCCCGCGTCGCCCCCGCAGCTGTCGTTGGCACTGTCACCACTGTTACCAGTAGGCTAAGCACATGATTGGTGGCCAGTATGTAGCGAGATAGACTTCCCGTCTTTTACTAACTATATTAATAAAAGCGGAACGGATAGACCATCTCGCGGCGACATACTGTCGCATCAATCATTGCTATTCATCATCATCAGCCTATCTCATTTGATTGCTGCACATAGGACCCTCCTAGTATCTACGCATATGAACGCATTAGGAGGTACCTAAATGCGCATAGTCGCAAAGATGGGCAAGCGGATTGGCGATAAAGTGTAAGTAAGGCCAGTAACTAGGTTGACAGTACAGTAGGTATATCAATTTATTTATTGTACGAGTACAATAACGACCAAGTCATTTAAATGTCACATACCTACCTACTATGTTTTAATACAAAGGACACCACTTTGTCAAACAGTTACCGATAAGGATAATTTCTCATTGCGTTCATAGTTAAAATACCTTACTTAATGACAAGAAAACCTACCGCACCTTCAGTCTAACAACGACAAATATATGTGGTTATTAATGCAGGTTGTCACGTCAAAGCGAGTCTACATATGTTAACTTTCTGATGTACTTGCCGAATTGCCGATAGAGAACAGGTGCCGACTAACGGGTTTAGTCTAATTTGGGCGTAAATTATGAAGAACAAGTAATTGTGAAGTTGCACGCTTGTTACAACAGTTGCGAAGTTGTCGCGAGGGCCTAACAAAGTTGTCTTACAACTCGGATGCCAGAATTACGGATTCAGCTCGCGTCTATCCAGCGATGACAGGACAGGAATGGGTAACTTGTATTAAATATTTTCGTCGTTTTTGTAGTCGATTCTGTATGTAGATAGGTTTTGCTATTTAACTACCTCTAGCTCTTAACATTTTTATGTTAATTCAATGCATAAAAAAATATACATATGTAATATGTACTCGTAGTGAAGAACTGTAAAGAGCATGGCCTAAACTTGAAAGAATTTCATTAATTTACGACGAGTGCACGTTTTCTGGCTTTTCTGGATTTTCTTTATTTTTAAAAATGTAAGTAGCCCTGGTGCCTTTATTTCGGCAAACATTGCGATTTTAGAGAAAAAAGTTGATTTGCACTTTGGAAAGTTAAGACAGGTACCTAAGTATGGATGTGCTTTTCAACATGAATAGTATTTACTGTATAATATGTAATTATGACATTGCTCAGGTACACACACGCACTTGAATTTTGTTTTTACTTCTAATGTTTCTGATCGTTGAAGCCTATTGCATGTACAAACTTTAAACATGTCATTAAAAAAGGAATATGCTTTGCAAGTCCCTCATTATTTATACAAATACATTTGCCATAGAAATAAACGGCGCCAGACCTATTTTATCTGCGCTCGGCAATCCGGTATCAGCTGCAGCGCGCTACTGAATGGATTTTCAATATTTTCAAAAGATCTTGATATAAAATCGTATTGAAATGTCGGCTATTCGATCAGACTAGTGAGTGAATATTTGAAGAATATGTAAAATATTCAGATGCACAATAGTGTTTCCATCTCCATGAGGATTCATCGGTAGAATACCCGTTGTATTCAATGTGTCTAATAAAAATACGACGATTACGATACCACGATACGATTTTTTTCCAAATTGTTTAGAAACAGCCGCTTTTAAATAAAACTCCCAAAACTCACCTGAAGCTCGTAACTGTTTGCAACTGATGAATAACAAGTAGTCGAAAGAGTGAAAAAATACACTCGGAAAAAGATAGTGTTGTAAAAACATGTATAGGACACATTATTCATCGCTGAGCGTCACTGTAGACCTTTGACGACCCTTCGGCGGGTAAATAACGACCAACTTGAATAATTTTCACACGCGTCGAGTTATTATGGGATATGGAAAAGCAAGAAACACGTGTCAGAACACTTCTATCGCGTAATTCGTTTCGACTCCTGCCTTTGCGGTAAAAGGTCTCTAATTTATGTGCGTCTCACACGAGATAAAATCTCGTTAACCTATTCATTTCAAAGCGCGTGAAGATAATGCTCTTTACCATCAATGGGTGCTCACTGTTCTCAGCTTTTTAATATCAGATCATTATAATGATGAAGACAGTTGAATTATAGTTATACTTCCCAAAAATGAAAGCGATCAAGACTAATGGTGACCACCTACGCCGCCTCCTCTTAACTATGGAAAGTAGGCTAGAGGCAAGCATAATGACAGAAACACATTAAGTTCATGTCGAAATATTGATAATGCAGTGCTTACTACCGCTCAGAAATATGATAGTAATATTAGGTAACTGGAACATTTTATTTTACAGTATCACTTGGAACAAGCATATCAATTAATTTGTAAAACGAGTCTCTCAGGTAAATTACGTTGAAAGTAGCGTGACATCGGGCCTTGACCGAGGGTGCTCCAGTTAAGGATCCTCCTGATGAATCGAAAAGCAGAGCATATGTCGACGTAACAAAATGACATGAGTTTTACTAAATATTGTAATGTTAGAAACGGTAACGGAAGTAAATGTTGAATTGATTCATAAGTAGGTAGAGTATCAAACATTATTCCAAAAGGTTTGCATAGAAAAACTACCAAGAACACATACCTACCTATTACTGACTAAATCGTTTCAAATCATATCAATGCCCAGATTATTTTCAATTACTTTAGTGAATTGTCTTGAAATAACGAAAAAAAGTAGTAGGTCCCCCACGGACCTATACCCCCATCAAATCTACTAACTAATAAATAACATGAAACATAATAGACATTACAGAAAAAGGTTGCAAAAGCAAGCGAAAAGTCGATATGGTACTTACCGAAAGTTTAAGTTGCCGAGACGAGA
This sequence comes from Thaumatotibia leucotreta, assembly GCA_025490895.1. Lineage (NCBI taxonomy): Eukaryota > Metazoa > Arthropoda > Insecta > Lepidoptera > Tortricidae > Thaumatotibia > Thaumatotibia leucotreta. Next base: position 47,316 of record JALPQI010003782.1, on the reverse strand, counting down.
ACATTTGTTTTTGACATAATGATAAAATCTGTATACGTCGGCCTCAGTAAGCGGTCTAGAGAACCGGTAAATGCTTTTGACACATAAATGCAACACTGCACCATATTGAATCACTTTTTGCATTCGGACCTGTTTTGCCATATTTTCGATCTATACATGGACCGATGTCTATTTGAAGATAATTTGCGATACACTTAATAAGTTCTGCTTTCGTGACATAATATGTTCTTAAGTTACATCCATTTGCAACTGTAAATAATACTCGTACCTAAAAAACATAATTTTTTTCGGTTATGTATGTGCCACTATATTATATTTAGAATCTTCTTTATTATAAGATGTATTTAAATTAAGTTTCACTTTTCACCAAATAAAGATATTATATTCTACACTATAAAATTCTTGCGAGAGCTTTCTAGTGGATTAAGACTTTCATACGTGGGCGATACACAATGATCGATTTACGTAATCTACCTCTTCTCTTTCATATTCAGGAGCGCGATATGCAAGTACTTACCGGTATATTTAGGTACTAGCAAAATATGAATACACAAGATAAATCAGTCCCAGAAATATATAATACTTACATATTCTTAAAGATGTGTCTTTACACTGGTGTGTAGATAGATATGTACTCGTAAAGATAGTAAGAAACAGGTACAATACAAATCATGAAAAAGCACTAAGCTCTAAGGTCATATTTGCTTATATGACAAGTGTGTTGTACAGTACAACTAATACTTTAGGGTTTTGCATTAAAATCCCGGAATCTACGCACGCATTTTTAACTACCAAGCGAACTATAATTTACCTAATAAAACACTTAAAACTACACAAGTCCATGACCTCTGCTTTGTAAATGTTACAGAAATAACCCAAACAGCTGAAAACGATCATTCAGCAGAGAAATTCTTCCGGCTTCGCATCTCAAAGGAAGTTGTTAAAAGTTACCGACCATTCCTGATGGGGAATAAATTTCCCCTCGACCACGTTTGTATGTATTTAGTGCGGTAATGTAAGTAATGCCCGAACGCTTTATGCTAACCAGATGTTGCTTTGATTAATGCCGTATAATATGACCAATATAAATCCAGATTGTTGGTAATACTCGTACAGAAACTGGAACTACCTACTGCTTAACATAATTTGTGGCTGAATTATTGTAAGTTTTAAAATAGTATAAAAAAGTTGTTTTAATATTTATGGTGATCGTTAACCTACAAGTTTAACTAAGGAAAACGCCTTTTCGTAAAAACGCGTTTTTACAGAAAAGTAAAAAAGTGTAAAGCGATCTTCTTTACCGAAAATGAGACCTCACTGCACTGCTGGAATAAAAAGAGGCCGGGCTGAGCAAAACCTCCAGGTTACGTAAATGCATCGCAAAAAAAGCAATAAGACGTCAGACGGAGCTAGAACGTCTGGGCACACATATATACATATGTAATGCATGTATCTATCTACTATTGGAAACCAATCCCGACGTCCCGAGGCCGTTTTTTATTGTTCGCGAAGACAGTACAAAAGGAAACCTTACCATGTGAAATACATTAGCGATGTAAACAGTGTATTTTGACAAATAACAGCATTTATGATTCCTACAGGATTTTATGAAGTAATAAACGTGTTCACGCGCACTATTGATTAGTCATAAAACGTAATGTGATGTGACTGAGATGGGGTGACGGCATTAGTAAATACTCGTGTGTGCTGGTATTTTCCTTAATGTAAATTTTTGTCATTTCAGATTTTCAAAATGAGTACCTAGCATTCACATAGGTTGGGTCATACTGCTTTTCAAAATAACACACTAACATTTTAAGTTTGGTAAAATTAACACGGTCCATTACAAAATGGGATGTAACTAGTTAAACGAACAGTATGCAACCTTTGAAATTTGTCACTGAAAGTAATGAATGACTTTTCTTTTTGACAAAAGATTCAACTTTAATTGATAGCTTTTGTGAACTGAATTCCTGTTCAAGTACGTCTAAAGATAAGTGAATTAATTTGTTAAGAATGTAGAATATAAAAATAGAAAAGTTTTTAAGCATTATTTAAAGGAATTGCTAGATGAACACATAGTGTACGAGTGTGCGTCATGTTCCGTTTGTTTATGAAAGCTTCGCAATAAAAAACTAAACTCATAAATGAATAAAAAATGTTAATCGAGCCAATATCCTCATTAACTTAAAAACGTAAACAACGTCGGACGTAAACAAGCAATATTATCAAAGCGCCTTATTATCGAAGCTCTTTTGCCCAAAATTGAAGGGCGTTTTTTGTTGAGTGGCTTCGGATGACGCAACGATATCACGCGACTGGGTACCATGAACGTAGTCCCATTCGCACAAGGCCCGGGTTGGCGCCAACTCGCGCCAAGGGCAAGGTCTCGGCCTCCGCTGAGGTCGCACTCGGATTCATCAAAAGAACAATTTTGAGCCAAATTTCGCACTGCTGATTTTATTGGACGTTTATAATAGTCGTAGTGAAAGCTAAATTTACTTTTACGACTGACGACTTCTATTACGATAACGTCACGGTTAATTTTGTAAATTGTACGATTTGAGAAACAAGTACTTAGGTATCGCTGTGTATGAAATTTAAATACTTTAATGTTTATTTTCAATTTTTCTTAAACTCTTTACACGATAATCGATTCGTAACGATCTAATACCTAAATTCACACACTACTTTCTTTTCCGATCATGGCAACGTAGTCACTAGTCAGTACTGCCTTTAAGAAAATTAAGAAAAAGTTACGAATTTTATTTTAACAATAGGTACCCAACCTTCAGGGTAATTTGCAATGAAAGTTAATTAAGTAGGTACCTACACAAAACAGTCCAATTACACTAAGTGCCAATGAAAAACGTAGCGTATAATTTTTTCCAATTTGCGGTATGGTCTAAGCTAAGTTATCAAAGCCACTGCTGTGTAGATATATAAAATGAAATGAATTAAAAGCCCCTACCACAATTATCACGACATTATCAAGCACTAATCCCGATGCTCTGCGATATGCCTCAGAAGAGTTAAATAGAGGAACTATAATTACCACCACGTATGTTGCGCTGGACAGACCAAGACCAGACGTATCTGACTGTCTGCCAACCAAATGAGATGGCGGGAGATTGTGCAAAGAACCGATATGGATACCTTAACGTGACCACGGCTGCTCTGTCAAGAGTGAAACGACAAAGATATTTACCTGTTGCCAGATATGATACGGGAAGCGGTGAGCCACGAGCGCCGCCGCGACAGTATGGACAGTCGGCAGTAGCACGCCAAAGGCAGCAGCCACGGGGGCGCCGACGGGCAGCAAGGCGTAGGCAGCGAAGACGGCCCAGACCACGTGCGCGGCGCCTTCCGCAGCGGCGCCAGGGCCCCAAGCGGGCAGCGTGGCGGCCAAGGCTGCCCCGCCGCCGGCTAGGGCGAGCCAGCAGGCCCGTGGCAGCCGCCGCTCGGGGGACGTGCCCCCCGCGCGCCCGCACCACCACGCCAGCCCGCCGCAGAGCATCGCGTGCACGCTTAGCACGCCCACCTGCAATTACAGTACTTGTGAGCTGTCCGATCGCCATAATTATGTACACTAGTCTAAAGTGAAAAAGTTCGCCCTACTTTTCACGTATGAACTGGGCAATGTAAATTGTAAACATAATAGTCCCTGCATGTCAGGGTCACGTTTTATAAAGTTACAATTTACAATTTCGCTGTTTGCCTCTCTAACGCACGCACATATTGGCTAGAAAGAGAGGCAAACAGCGAAATTGTAAATTGTAACTTTATAAAACGCGACCCAGATCTTCTTTATCGAAAATCCCCCAAGCCCCATAGTCAATGAGACTACTGAGTCTATTGCTAATGCTATTGATATACCTATTGGGAGCCAGACCAACACTCTGACTTGAAGTAAAGCCTGTTCATGATTATATATTTACCTTCTAGTAAACAAGTGCATTTTTTGTCGTAAACAACAATTCCTTAAAATAAATAAAGCGTTCCCATGTTAATAATACAAATGATAACTATTAATTAGCTCGGGTTTCTTCTTTTCTTCAAATATTATGTATCCGGTGTCATGTGCTAAGATGATATGTAAAGAGATTTCATGTATTTATTTCACACCTAGGACTGCAAACAAACTGTCTTTTGTTTTGAAACGTTAAATTGTGACACTAGGTTTTGACATTTAGCCACAGAAAAAAAAAAACCTTAGAACTAATGTTTATACCAACAGGTAAAAGAAGACCTCAAACAGATTAAAAAAAAGTTAGGCGCGAATGTTTTCTTTTAATGTTTACGATACTGTACTATTGGTATATTTACAAATTAAGTAGTATGGTTCGGCGAAATCAGTTCATTTTATTTCATGGCAAGTTTGAGAAAAGCACTATACAAATCTCGGCGAGAAACAGGGTTACAGGCCGCGTATCACTATCTGGCCTCAGTTCCTTCGGCCAGATATATCTACTTGGCCTGTAACCCTTCGATTCCCGTCCTCTATAGTAATGTACTATTACCGCATATCATAAAAAATACTCATTTAGGTATCTCATCATTATCATCAATTCATCATTATTATTTCAGTTTGCTTAATACAAAGTTTAATTTATCATAAACGCCTAGAAAAATTATCATTAGAAATTTCATTTATATTTCTGTTATGTGGCACCGATATCGCTATATATGGAATTTACGATGTGTGTTTATAACTGTAATTAATTGAACTTTATATAACCAGTAATCAACTCCAGAAACTACCTAATACAATATTATTATTATTACCCTTTAGTATTGCACTTCGTCTTCATGACTCGTAAATTTCTTTAGTGCAGAGACGTACAAACAAACTTAGTTTAATAGATAGTTTCGAACTGTCATATAAGAGAACTGGAGTTTGTAACAATGCGCTCATATCGCATCGCAGCGGCATTCTCGAAAGAGTAATATGATATCCTAGGAGCTCGTATAGTTTCCAATTAATTGCGCGCTTAAGTAACTATCTGATATGCATTTAGTGCATGTTCTGCAGGAATTATTCATTGATAATTGATGTATTATGCCGATGAAGCCACAAGAAAAGTGAGACCGAATCACAGAATATCCTTAGCATAATGTCGACGTTTAGCTTGCCTTATTGTTACACACTATTTAATAATTATAACAGAATAAATAAAATGTATATTTTCTTTGCGTCTACACTGTACCGTTATTAGACGTCGTTTGCTAAGAACCACGACAAACGCATCTGTAGATTGAACGCGAAGGACGCCTACCGCTTCCCATATGGACGACGGGTTGAGCGACGCGCGTCAGTATTTACCTGTTAACTGCATTGCAAACTTGCATTTGTACAGGTGCTATGGCTCGGCTCGGCGGGTTCAAGCGCCGTGAGTCAATTTTAAACTACAGCAATATAAAAATTCCCTGCAGCACCTGACGCTACCCGCGTGTCGCGTCTACGGCCGACAGCGCCAGCGCCGAGCCGACCGAGCCACGCTGCAGCTTGCACGCGTAGCGCGCGTACAGCTCCCCTAGCTCACGGTTCAAGCGACACGTTTAGCTACAGCAATATAGTAATTACCTGCGGCGCCCGACGCCAGCCGCGAGTGGCGTCGACGGCGGCGAGCGCGGCCGCGAGCGCCGCCCACAGCGCCAGCGCCGAGCCCACCGAGCCACGCTGCAGCTTGCCAGCGTACAGCTCCCCTAGCTCACGGTTCAAGCGACGCGTCTCAACGTTTAACTACAGCAATATAGTAATTACCTGCGGCGCCCGACGCCAGCCGCGAGTGGCGTCGACGGCGGCGAGCGCAGCCGCGAGCGCCGCCCACAGCGCCAGCGCCGAGCCCACCGAGCCACGCTGCAGCTTGCCAGCGTACAGCTCCCCTAGCTCACGGTTCAAGCGACGCGTCTCAACGTTTAACTACAGCAATATAGTAATTACCTGCGGCGCCCGACGCCAGCCGCGAGTGGCGTCGACGGCGGCGAGCGCGGCCGCGAGCGCGGCCGCGAGCGCCGCCCACAGCGCCAGCGCCGAGCCCACCGAGCCACGCTGCAGCTTGCCAGCGTACAGCTCCCCTAGCTCACGGTTCAAGCGACGCGTCTCAACGTTTAACTACAGCAATATAGTAATTACCTGCGGCGCCCGACGCCAGCCGCGAGTGGCGTCGACGGCGGCGAGCGAAGCCGCGAGCGCCGCCCACAGCGCCAGCGCCGAGCCCACCGAGCCACGCTGCAGCATGCATGCGTACAGCTCCCCTAGCTCACGGCTCAAGCGACGCGTCTCAACGTTTAACTACAGCAATATAGTAATTACCTGCGGCGCCCGACGCCAGCCGCGAGTGGCGTCGACGGCAGCGAGCGCCGCCGCGAGCGCCGCCCACAGCGCCAGCGCCGAGCCCACCGAGCCACGCTGCAGCATGCATGCGTACAGCTCCCCTAGCTCACGGCTCAAGCGACACGTTTAGTTACAGCAATATAGTAATTACCTGCGGCGCCCGACGCCAGCCGCGAGTGGCGTCGACGGCGGCGAGCGCCGCCGCGAGCGCCGCCCACAGCGCCAGCGCCGAGCCCACCGAGCCACGCTGCAGCTTGCATGCGTACAGCTCCCCTAGCTCACGGTTCAAGCGACACGTTTAGCTACAGCAATATAGTAATTACCTGCGGCGCCCGACGCCAGCCGCGAGTGGCGGCGACGGCGGCGAGCGCTGCCCACAGCGCCAGCGCCGAGCCCACCGAGCCACGCTGCAGCTTGCACGCGTACAGTCCCCCTAGCTCACGGTTCAAGCGACGCGTCTCAACGTTTAACTACAGCAATATAGTAATTACCTGCGGCGCCCGACGCCAGCCGCGAGTGGCGTCGACGGCGGCGAGCGCCGCCCACAGCGCCAGCGCCGAGCCCACCGAGCCACGCTGCAGCATACATGCGTACAGCTCCCCTAGCTTACGGCTCAAGCGACACGTTTAGCTACAGCAATATGGTAATTACCTGCGGCGCCCGACGCCAGCCGCGAGTGGCGTCGACGGCGGCGAGCGCGGCTGCGAGCGCCGCCCACAGCGCCAGCGCTGAGCCCACCGAGCCACAATACAGCTTGCAAGCGTACAGCTCCCCTAGCTCACGGTTCAAGCGACGCGTCTCAAACGTTTAACCACAGCAATATAGTAATTACCTGCGGCGCCCGACGCCAGCCGCGAGTGGCGGCGACGGCGGCGAGCGCTGCCCACAGCGCCAGCGCCGAGCCCACCGAGCCACGCTGCAGCATGCATGCGTACAGCTCCCCTAGCTCACGGTTCAAGCGACGCGTCTCAACGTTTAACCACAGCAATATAGTAATTACCTGCGGCGCCCGACGCCAGCCGCGAGTGGCGGCGACGGCGGCGAGCGCTGCCCACAGCGCTAGCGCCGAGCCCACCGAGCCACGCTGCAGCTTGCACGCGTACAGCTCCCCTAGCTCACGATTCAAGCGACGCGTCTCAACGTTCAACTACAGCAATATAGTAATTACCTGCGGCGCCCGACGCCAGCCGCGAGTGGCGTCGACGGCGGCGAGCGCGGCCGCGAGCGCCGCCCACAGCGCCAGCGCCGAGCCCACCGAGCCACGCTGCAGCATGCATGCGTACAATCCCCCTAGCTCACGATTCAAGCGACGCCTCTCAACGTTTAACTACAGCAATATAGTAATTACCTGCGGCGCCCGACGCCAGCCGCGAGCGCCGCCCACAGCGCCAGCGCCGAGCCCACCGAGCCACGCTGCAGCTTGCATGCGTATAGCTCCCCTAGCTTACGGTTCAAGCGACGCGTCTCAACGTTTAACTACAGCAATATAGTAATTACCTGCGGCGCCCGACGCCAGCCGCGAGTGGCGTCGACGGCGTCGAGCGAGACCGCGAGCGCCGCGCACAGCGCCGGCGCCGAGCCCACCGAGCCACGCTGCAGCATGCATGCGTACAGCTCCCCTAGCTCACGATTCAAGCGACCCGTCTCAACGTTTAACCACAGCAATATAGTAATTACCTGCGGCGCCCGACGCCAGCCGCGAGTGGCGTCGACGGCGGCGAGCGCGGCCGCGAGCGCCGCCCACAGCGCCAGCGCCGAGCCCACCGAGCCACGCTGCAGCTTGCATGCATACTGGTCCCCTACCTCACAGCTCAAGCTACACGTTTAGCTACAGCAATATAGTAATTACCTGCGGCGCCCGACGCCAGCCGCGAGTGGCGTCGACGGCCGCGAGCGCGGCGGCTAGCGCCGCCCACAGCGCCAGCGCCGAGCCCACCGAGCCACGCTGCAGCTTGCATGCGTACAGCTCCCCTAGCTCACGGTTCCAGCGACGCGTCTCAATGTTTAACTACAGCAATATAGTAATTAAATTACCTGCGGCGCCCGATGCCAACTGAGCGCCGCCCACAGCGCCAGCGCCGAGCCCACCGAGCCACGCTGCAGCTTGCATGCGTACAGCTCCCCTAGCTCACGATTCAAGCGACGCCTCTCAACGTTTAACTACAGCAATATAGTAATTACCTGCGGCGCCCGACGCCAGCCGCGAGTGGCGTCGACGGCGGCGAGCGCGGCCGCGAGCGCCGCCCACAGCGCCAGCGCCGAGCCCACCGAGCCACGCTGCAGCTTGCAAGCGTACAGCTCCCCCAGCTCACGGTTCAAGCGACGCCTCTCAACATTTAACTAACTACAGCAATATAGTAATTAGGTACCTGCGGCGCCCGACGCCAGCCGCGAGTGGCGTCGACGGCGGCGAGCGGCGCCCATAGCGCCAGCGCCGAGCCCACCGAGCCACGCTGCAGCTTGCACGCGTACAGCTCCCCTAGCTCACGGTTCAAGCGACGCCTCTCAACGTTTAACTACAGCAATGTAGTAATTACCTGCGGCGCCCGACGCCAGCCGCGAGTGGCGTCGACGGCGGCGAGCGCCGCCCACAGCGCCAGCGCCGAGCCCACCGAGCCACGCTGCAGCTTGCACGCGTACAGCTCCCCTAGCTCACGGTTCAAGCGACACGTTTAGCTACAGCAATATAGTAATTACCTGCGGCGCCCGACGCCAGCCGCGAGTGGCGTCGACGGCGGCGAGCGCGGCGGCTAGCGCCGCCCACAGCGCCAGCGCCGAGCCCACCGAGCCACGCTGCAGCTTGCACGCGTAGCGCGCGTACAGCTCCTCCAGCTCGGCGGACTCGAAGCGCCGGCGCGCCACGAGCCGCGCCAGCGGCCCGCGCGCCGACATCGCCTTCACCGCGTGGTCCATGCTCGCCACGCTCACCTCGCCACCACCAACACCCCGTCTCGCTTCATCTGTTGAAAAAAGGTAATGCTAAATTGACTGGACAAAAACGCAGCATGAAAGCAAATGGTGCTAAATGATATTCATATGTTACGGACGCGTGAATTTGTGATAAATTTAAGTTTAGTATATACTTCCATATTCAAAAGAAATATTAAATACAATAAGGTTTTTATTTAAGTAATACCTATTTACATCGAGAAACTCCTAGACAGTTAGTTGAGTTAGCCCACCAATGAATATTCTACTGACTTAATAGGTATTAATTAGGGACTACTCAATTTTCGGTGCAAATGAATTCAAACAACAAACGTCAACCGCCAACTGTACATAAATCGCACCAATAAGCTGCTTAATAGGTACTGAAATACAATGCAAAATTTATTGAAATTACGGTAGCCGACGACGTACGCCTAAAACAAAAATGAGCCTGCTGTTATAATGACTAATATTTATTTATTTACGTCCCTGCTGCGCCTATTAAACTGCCCACACTTCAGAGTCAAATAATGTTGAGTTACTTTGTGCTTTAATGGATTTAAAAAAAAATGATGTTTGCGAGCGATCAGCGGTACGTATGCAAATTTGTAATATAAAACTCTTGCAGAACAGCACCACTTCAGGGGTTCACCAACGATTTTAGAATTTCTCTCAATTTGGAATCGGTTTGCGCCAACATTTTCAACTGGCTCAAAACTTTTCAATTTATCGACCAACTTTTACCGAGCCGTGTCAAAGTTACGCAATCCACTATAATGTTGAATTGGCCATTTTTTTGTAAAAATACGAGATTGTTTACCTATCTACATTGCAAAAATACTTTTCATCTACAAGTTACACAATTTACACATATCATAAGACATAAATACGTTCTCGGTCGGCCGGTAAAAATACTGTGACTGTGAAATAAGCCGTCACTTAAATTACCTGTGGTGTGAAATTATTATTTAGCTAGCATAAAATTCGTATTATTTAGCAACGTGACACGAAATATATTTCGAGGCGACACAAAAAAGACGGAAGAACGACTGAGCAAATAATATAGAGCGCAAAAATAAAATGTGTCAAATATGTAGGATACTTGTATTCCGGGTACTAAATATTTCGAAAATGAAATTGGAGAATTCAATGAATTATAGAACTATTTTAGGAGCATACCATGAAAAAATATACATTTTGTTACTTACGTGTCGCTATGGTAGCTAATAAAATATTCTAGCTGTTAAGAAACACTCAATCAAGCCTTAATAAAGTTAATCAGCTAAATAATAAAATATATTTTCTCAAAATTATTGAAAAGGCAGTGAATAAGAAATATGTGTATTTGCAGACTCCAAATCGGTCATATCGACTCAATCGTTTACTTAGGTGTAAATAGAACATTCTTAGCTAAGTCATTGATTAGTTAGTACTTAGAAAACCAACTGTATCATAACTAATGGTAAAATAGTTAAAGCCTGCGCCTGTTGTTGATAATCTACATCAGAATGATCGGATTGTATCTGTATTCTATAGGTAGGTGTCTCAGGGTTTACGTACTATGTCATACACCCAACCCAACACTGCTCTGCCACCTGCAAATTCGCATTTCGAACAATCGGCCGCCATTATTCTCGTATTTTAACCGTTACCGCGTTACCTTAATACGCACTCAACACAGCATGACTCATCCAGTCGTACCCACTGTAATATTGCTTCATTATTTTTTGCGTTTACTTTTAAATATTAAATGCGAGTACTTTTTTTTCTCGTTTTATCCGTAGAAGCCTATTAGGCGGTGCCGTAAACGGTAAAGTGCTTTGTAATAAACCTCAACCAGTGTTCTTGGCTCGATTACACTCAAATGCTTACTTCGTGCTGGAATTCTCATTAGATGCTAGAGCACAAGCGAGATAGATCCTTAGGGTAACCAGTGTAATGTGAGCTCAAGTTTTAGTGTGCAATTGTGTACAACTGTACAATCAATCAATCAATCTAATTTTTATTGATAAAATACAATAATTTTACATGTCACATTGTTTACAACATTATTATTACATACAGTAAAACATAATATAAAGGAAATGTATTTGCGTAGGTACCTTTTTGACCTTTATAGTTGTAGTTACCTGTTATAGGGACAAAAGCGAAAAAGGTATGTAATTTAACTAAAGTTTAAGTGAATGACTACATACAAATCTTCCATAAAGTACCTACTAATTACATTAAAGGTAGTGAACTTAATGTAACTTATGTCATAATCTTCAAGTAACATTCTGATAAAACATGCAGTTATCTGACAAGTTTCACATAACCTGAAAACGTTTCGCACCTATACCCCTATTTCCAGGTAGGTCTCTTGCCTATCCAGTTTTTGAAATTTAATTTCAATATGAACATTAGTCGCGAAAGAATAAAACGCACGTTCCTGGTTTTTGTTCCTTATGTCCACTGTCCGGCTTTAAGATTTTAAGATTTGTAAACGGTAACCACAACATGTTTGGCATTTTAGTCAGCTCTAGTTTGCTCATACTTTTCTATCTGGGTACAAAACAAATACTTACCCAGATATTGGAAGCCAGAGTTCGGATCTGATCTACCGAAAGCAGTAAAGATCGGTATTTCTTTTCTTCATTAATCGGGCCATATTTTTGTAGAAGTGGCAGGATATTTAGGTGCTAACCACTACCATGACAGCCAAAGGATAAGGAAAACTATCCAGTCACTTCTGCAAAACCGTGGGCAGATTAATGAGGCGTCTGAAAATTCTGAAACGCTCGAAGAAATACCGATACCCTGCGACCATATTATAAAATGGACGTCTAACGCCAGCTCAAAAATGCCCCATAAACCAATTGTTCAATCGTGCCAAGATGGGCAGGACATAGCTCTTTTCTTAACACCGCGCATATTTCGGCGCAACATCTTTAACAAATGTTTATAGAATAAAGCCAATCAAAACTTTGATGGACCAATCACAACTATTTTAAATGGCTGTTTAAGTTTTTATAAGTTGATATTGAAATTCATTCCCGTGATGCATTGAAGAGGGGGTGACACTTGTCAACTAAAATTCAGGACCGTTTTTGAAAGGCAATTTAGTGTGATGTGCGGCTTCCATGTTTCATTTGTTCGTAGCCGATACCTAATCTTTTGGTTGAGCCAAAACCAAACTCTGCAAGCGATTGTAATAAACCTTCGAAAATTTAATTACTGTTAAGGTAAAAGTAAAGACGAAAGAATCGTAAACTTTTTGTTTGACTCAAATAGCAGGCTTTTTGATCATTAGAATTGAATTAATCTAATGGTTTTTGTATCTGTTTTTTAATTATGATCGTACATTTTATATTGAACTATATATTTCTCATGCACAGCGTCGGCCTAACTAAACCTTATAAGTAAATAGCAATAATTTATATAGTTCAGCCTTGATACAATAATCAAATAATATATATAATATTAAAAATTTCCACGTATTTAGGCAACCTTTCAAGATATTTAATACAGGAAACGATAAATTTCAGAGGGATTATTCCTTTCAAGTGCCATTATAAGTCGGAAATATGAACATAACATACATTCAAATTAGAGCAAATATGGAGGCCGTAATAAACTAAAACAGTCAATATTATTCCAGCATAATTTAGTTTCGTTATGGCTTATACCTAGACGCCAAATATTTGTCTAACGGCAAAATGCCGTCGCAAATGGCAACGCTGACGTCACGTCATTTGAGCTTTAGATTTGCTGTAACTGCAAGTTATTAGTTAGGTTTAGTTACAGTATATTAAAATATATTGATATTTACAAGGCTATATTGGGCGAGGTCAGTTAAATGGAGGTAAGTCAATACTTCCGTCGGGTGCAGTGCAACCATTTAGAATTCGTGAGTTTAATTTCACCTCACCCATAACATAACACGAAAATAAGTAAGAAACGCACTATATACTTGAAACGAATAATTATCAAAACTCATACTCATGAAGCTTAGAATAACTGCGTGTCATAATCATTCATAACCTATTCGTAGTTAGCAAGTAACAAGGGAGGGCGTAGTCCTAACTTCCAGTTTATTGTACACACCTAAGTACATAATTGACATCGTTAAATACTCGTATTCTTTTCTGTCAAACGAAAAAACCGGCCAAGCACACAAATTTTCATATTTTTCGCACCCACGGATCAAAACTTTTTTTTGAGACTCTAATTATTTTGAATAGACCTATTCAACGATACCCCAAACTAGGATTTCAGCAAAATAAAAAAAAAAATTCCTACTTTACGTGTAGGGGAGGTACCCGGGTTAAATATAGTAATGAGCAGCGACTACCTAGGTCCCTAACGCTCCGACCTGACCCACTTACATTACTGGATTAAGTTCCGGATTTCATACAGACAGAAACAATGCTACCAATTTAATCGTTTACAACTAAGCCTCGGTCTTATCCAAACGTATATTGTTGTATTTTCAGCCAGGTAAATTCGAACTTTGAACTCAATTCCTAACTTCAGCACGTGTCAGTATAATTTACTCAAGCCTGACAGTGACAGAGACAACCTCGTTACAAAGTTGGGGAACAAATAATAAACGCCATATTAAGATACAATATTCAGCTTCTTGTTCCAGATATCGGATTAGATTGATTGAGAGGTTAATCGGATTGCCATCAACATGGGGCGCGGATAAAGCCAAAAAGAACAAATATCCTAAACAAATAAATGAGTTCTCGTTCCTTGGATGATTTGCGAAATTGTCGGGGGAGGGGGGTCACGGTCGGCGGGTCGATGACCGGCAGGCACAGCAGACGCCGCGGCCGCGGCTGGCGTCGCGGCGCGGCCTGATGTTACCAAAATGCTTGCTCAGACGTTTGCGTCAAGTTAACCAGTATACTTAGAACTCTTAGATCCTTCATCGGGAATGACGATTAGACTCCAGGATGCTTAGCCAAGTTGCCAATCGCTAACGCTTAGTAGCGTATCGTAGTTTTCCCTCTCTGTCACTCTTGCATATTAGTGCGACAAAGAAAGTTAGCTGTCTTTCGCTTACGATTGACGATTAAGCGTTAGCGATTGGTAACTTGTCTAAGCACCCAGGAATTATTATGCGGAAGGTTCTTTCTGATACTTGATAGTAAATATTGACCTGTACATCATACTTTGTGGAACAAATCAAATTATTTTATTAAAAGGCTTTTTTTAATGCTGCTGAGTCGGAGTGGTCGAGTGGTTTTATTTCCAGTTTGATGTCCGGAATGATCTTCAGAAAAACGAGGATTCATAAATTGATTTTACTGTAGGTAATTATTTGAATTAGGTATAGGTATCTACACACGTTACACAACAAAGATTTGAACCACGTACCAACAAATCACAAACCATGACGTCCATGACAGTTCGTCAATGACAACATCTGGAATAGATAGTTATAAACTAATAATCACCAAATTAAAAATTTAAAAAACCGACTTCAACCGGTTTCTCCAAGATTCCCGATTTGTTTCCATCATTGGTTTCCTCAAATCCTACTTTCTGAATGCAAATTCTTGTAAATGAATGAAAATTACCAAAAGCGCCATACATGTACCTATAACATTTGAAGAGATCCCTCGATTTCTCCAGGATCCCATCATCAGACCCCAACTTGGTGCCAATGGGACCATCTCGGGGTAATACACGTTCGATCACAAAAAGAAATTTTAGAATCGGTTCACTATTCTCGGAGATATCAGGTAACATACATACAACAAAAAAAAAAAAAAAAAATTCAGTCGGATTGAGAACCTCCTCCTTTTTTTGAAGTCGGTTAAAAATCGCCCACATTGGCATAAGTCAATAAGTGTTTTGGAAGGCATTTTTGAGCTGGCGTTAGACGTCCATGTTATAATATATAAATGGTCGCAGGTAAAAAGGCTAGCATCCTTGGCTATCTTCGACAACCTTATCTAGACAACCGATACCCTTACAGTAAAGTTCTCTTACATTTTTTCCAAGTTATAATATGATTAATGATACTGAGTACAAATGATCTTCCACTGTCATTATGAAACTCGGTACCCATATGATATTATGATATATTGTTGACCGCCGGTGACGAACGCTCGGTAAGCGCTGGCAACGATATCTCCATTCCTATGAATTTTACTGAATGGAAGGTAGACTGCGGACAAACACAGCATTATTGCGATTTCGAGTTCCGAACCGCGCAGGATAACGGGCGAAGTGGAAATTGCTCCTCTGTACCCGCCGCTGTCAAAGGCCATTGTGATTGCAATATTGCTATCATATCTGACCGTAACGCATCTACCACTATGCTTGGTGATGATAGTTGGCTACCTACTTCTTGTACAGTGTGCATAAGTAGGTAGCGTAACTTTCTATAAGTTTCATTCGCACCAATACCTACGGGAGTAAGGGCGCGGCATGGATAGAAAATAAGTTATTCACGCCGTCAGTTCATGATTAATATACAGGTTACAGTTTGGAAGCAAAATACAAGGTATTGATGTTGTTGTTCTAGTGTACCCCAGTGGTATAAAGAGCTTTCGTATGATGTCGCTAATGAAACATGAAACTAATTCCATAGCTATCTGGTTAACTTTATTAGGTACTTACACAAAAAAAGAAATGACAAAAACGTAAGTAACTATCACGGTTTTACTTCATATACATATTTTGTCGTTCTATAGTTAAATTAAGCCCTAAAACATCGATACCTACTCTAGTCTAGGTAATACCTATGTCTACTACACTGATACGCTCGTATCATTTAGATTGGAGAATCGTAATTCATTGTTAACAAATAAATATTTACTTTGAAACAGTATTTGTTACCCGAACCGCATTATTGATTATGTTTGAATTAAATTGAACTACAATATTTTATTTCAAGCTTGAAACTAAGTTTGATTGAGTCGTAAATTATGACTATGACAGTGACACGTACCTCGTTACATGCAGGTGACTACTCAGAACATGTGAGCGAGCAGTAGGTATCGTGTTTTGTAAACTGGGAAATGCCTTTGCATACCTCTAGTACAAGCAATTAAGATTTCAAAGAACAATAGTACCCAACTAATCATAATAATTTGCGTAGGTACTAAGACTGAATCGTTATTTACGGAAAATATCT
Source organism: Thaumatotibia leucotreta (assembly GCA_025490895.1). Lineage (NCBI taxonomy): Eukaryota > Metazoa > Arthropoda > Insecta > Lepidoptera > Tortricidae > Thaumatotibia > Thaumatotibia leucotreta. Next base: position 30,922 of record JALPQI010003782.1, on the reverse strand, counting down.
GTATTGATTATTAAGGTTTTTGAATATTACTATATAAAGCAATATTCTTTAAAGTGGACGCTTCCCCCTACACGTCGTAAAAGGGGCACGAGACAGGAATAATTATTTGGCAAACCCACCACATAGACTTCCGTTCCGGAGTCTCAAATCCTTTTATGATATTTATTTTAGGCAAGCATGGAGTGATGAATGATTAGAATTTTAGAATGCCTAGAATGAAAAGTTGTAAGCCCTTGATACTTATGTAGCTAGTTAAAAGGTTTATAGACAGACACTTATACTGGCTGAGGTACGAAAGTGGTACAGTAGATTGAAATAACACAAAAACGAAGTTAGGTGTTTAGAAGCAGCTTGTTTTCTTTATTTAAATGTTACTTGAATTTTAGACAACTATTATTGGCATTTCCATTTACAATCCTAATGTTGTATGCTATCGGCATTATACAGATACCACTTTGTAACCCATATTATAAAGATACCTCAACAATACTAGTTTGTATTTTTAATAGTGATCAATAAAATGTGAGCGTTTTTGACGGAATTGGCTAGTGACTTTATACGAAATAAATGTCTAAGCGCCCTTATAGCTGATTTTACCTTGTATGTGTTATATGTGTAGCATTGTGTCATTAATGTCCTATTTGAAATGTTTTTTCCAAGTGTAACTGGTGTCTAACCGTTCTTGTGAATAAATAGTAGTAGTAGTAGTAGTAGCAAGCGACAAAGTGGGACGTTAATACTAAAACACTCAACAATAAACACCATTTTTATTTTTTTATGTACTAGAATTTTGAGGTCAACTTTTATTTGATCATGTATGTAAAAAAGATCCATGTAAACTCATTCAATGTCTCTACTTCTAGTGAGCCAACGCGCTGTCCGGTATCCGTACTATGACTTTGCAAGTATCGGTAACGTTAGGTTTTACTCGATACGTAAAGCAGGCCATCGCGCTCTCTCCAATCTGTCAGTGCGAGCGCGATAGAATGCGCGGAGTAAAACCTAACGTATCCTTTACTTTCCAACTCCTGGCCCCTATACCACAAAACTTTACAAGCGTACAATTCTACAAAATTGTCAATTTTTTGTATGGGAATTTATACAATTTTGTTGAATTGTACGCTTGTAAAGTTTTGTGGTATAGGCCACTGGTACGCCTACTGCTAATCGGTATGGTTATCGCATTAGTGACACAATAGCTTTTTTTTTTTTTTTTTTTTTTTTTTTTTTGACGGAGTGGTAATGCTTTTACGCACCGTCCCCCCAAGATACGGGAATATGGGGGGGTGTGTGAGGCTCGCATTCCCGGGCCCTTCTCATAGCGAGAAGGGGGGGAGATGCCCTACCCACTAATTCCACTCCGGCGTTCAATCCTCGAGGCCGTTAACGAGGATGCCATGGGGTCGCAGAGCATTTCACCATGACACCCTCCGGCGGTCCCGGTTAGGACCGGAACACCCGCACAAGGGAGGGGGAGGTCAGAACGCTTGACCTTTGCCCTCCGACAACTTGGTGGGGCCGTGCAATGCGGGTCCCGTACCCGCTGGCCACACTAGGGGTCGATGCGGACGAATGCTCTCCGCCTTCGACCCTGCCGCCTGCGTCGACAAGGCGGCGCGTCAGCAGCTGCTTCGCGCGCCCTCTCCGCCGCCTCCATTTGTGACATGGCGTGGTCACAAAAGGAGGCCACCGCTGCCCAGTTTCTCTCACTGCTCAGCATCGATGCCACGATGGTGTTCAGCGAGAGATCCACTACACCTGTCACGGCTACGAGAGCCGCCCTCTGCACATCCCAGCGGCTGCACACTTCCAGCGTGTGCTGGGCCGTGTCATGTATCAGAGCTCTGTATACTAATGATAGTAATGACCTCACGCATTATTTTTATCTAGGACCCGTACGTGGTCGTGGTCCCTGGTGGTCGAAATTGTTAGACAAAGTACGTAATATTATTGATAATATTTAAGGCATAACAAATTGGTCATTTTAGCCTCTAATTTGTCAGTTTACCCGCTTGCGCATGATACAGATTAGTTACTACCTACCTACGAATACAGTAGGTACCTATATACAAACAGAAACCGACTGATTTATAAAAAAGTGACAAGTGAGCTGGATGTGAGCCCGGACTCTCAGATTACCTGTTTTTATTGATATTTTTGGTCGTATTCTGGGTAAATCCAGAAGACTGTAAATCCAGTTAACAATACATATGTATGTTCGTATATTTATTAAATAGATTTAAGCGTCCACTTAGAGCTAGGTTAGATATATGAAAACTTGACTTTGATTAATTAATTTGAAAACAAAGAACTGACGTTATAGTCTTGTGAATTTATTCTTCTCATCCAAATAGTCTTTAAGAGTTTCCCACTCCCGATTTCATAATATAAGAAAAATGTATATACTTGAGAAGTTATCTTATGTTAAGAATCAGGCATAGTTCTAATTAAAACTAAGTACAAACCTCAATAGTTTTAATGGTAAAATACGTATTACCACAGTACAGCACAAACGTGTGTAACATAAACATAACTTAAAATACTTTATGGGATACAAACATGAAATATATGAATAGTCCTTTACTAGACTGCTCTGTAGTAAATATTACATAATATGAGTTACATAAAACCTCTACAGAACGCTCAAACTCACTTGGTGAGAAATTCGTTCCCGGCTTTATCGAGATATAAATCGTGGCATTCATATCAGCGTAACCACATTAAATCGCAATGCGTTTTCTCGCATCAGAAAATAAAGTTACAGTCAATTATGTAACTTTATTTCAGCCGCCGGCACGCCAATCTCGTTATAAGATTATTTAGGATGATCATAACATGCAAATCTATATGCACATGCAATTATGAATTTCAGTGAGTTTATTGCTTAGGTTTACTACATAGTAAATAGAAGGTATCTATGTAAGTACAGTTAGCGTCAAACAATCGGGATATTGTAATTACATATAATATTAAGTATCTGGGTTCTTTTTCATAAAGAAGTTTGTGAGTAAATTGGGCACTGTGGATAATGTAGGTACAGTCAGGTACAAAGTCATGTATCCACTTTTTCACGTTACTGAGGTGAAAAACTTTGTGGTGAGGTCATGACTTTGTAACTGACTGTACTTACAATACGGTTAAAATTTCTGGAATATTTAATGATTCCACTTTAGGTAGGCTAGATTTGATTTTAATTGTGCGGGTTGAGTGCCTAAATAATTCGATTCACGTCGGGTTGTTTGATTTTTATCAACCTCCCTTCCGCCTTCCTCCCTGTTAATAAGTATTACGTAGATACCTTACACTACATTGGCCTGGTAAACATTAGAAAAAGATCTACAAGGCGAATAATCACCTCAGGCAATGTGCTTACTTCATCTCAGATCACTAAAACTATCGTCATATCTAAACCATCCGTGTCAGAAAATAGCCGACCGCTAAGTCAAATACGTGCAGATGTGAACCACAAAAATGCCATATAAATACCGCGATGTTACGTCCCCACAAATGAGCGAGGCGCGCCGAAAAGCACTCTCAGACGAAGCTAGACGACTAGCCAGTGTGCTTACCATGAGCTGCCCCCGCGTTATTAAAGTGGACTTACTTTCTATCCATCCCGCTCGTACTAGCGTGTAGTTCGTTTAGCGAGCGAGCGAAAGAAAATCTGTCCGGGTTAACTACTGGTGGAGTCTTGCAAGCACATGCGCGTCGAACACTAAAACGATCAGTGGCTTATGATAGTCTCGCTTTTGCTGTTTATGCTGCTACGTGTCACTCACGGGACCGTCATAACTCTCATAAGCCACCTGGTTACGGTAAAACGCGTTATACTGATACTACGGAGAATAGCGACGGGTATGAAAGACCAGAGTTGTTTGATGCAACAACCTGCATTACTGTCTCGTCAGAGTCGTCACATATTGTGCAAGTGCAAAGGCAACCGGAGCAGCGTGCTTTCAGCTAGACGACATAGCAAATAAAGTGCCTAGACAAGAGTAGCGCACTAATGACGTGACTTTCCATTAAATAGGCTGGCTTCATTACAGTCACGCGCGGAGGGTTAGCAACAACAGAATCTACTTGTTCAATACATATGCTACATGTGAAAGAAAGAGGTTTTTTTTAACTGACTTAGGGTAAGGCGTGAGTAGCGAGCGTGGAGTTCGGTGGGGCGTGCAATGTCGCGGCAAGCGTCCACAGGATTTGAACGGCGTGCACTCAACGTTTGCATCTATTTCATGGACGCCCCGCTCGAACGTCTACCCAGGGTTTTAGGCTTAGGCTTTATGCTACAGAGAGCGGTAACGCGATTGGACAGCCGGCAGGATTGGTTGCAGGAAAATCCAGGGCCCATCCAGAACGGGTTACGATAATTGGTAGTACTACTTGGAAGCGGTTCAACCTGATCTGTAGCTGTACCATGGAAACTAAAGGATACGTTTGGTTTTACTCTATACGTAATGCATTCTATCGCGCTCGCACGTATAGGGAAGAACCTAACGTTACCGATACTTGCAAAGTCATGGTACGGTTACTGAGGTGTGAGGTGGAAATCAAGCTTCTGGGAAAATTTTTCGCCGCGCTGGTTTGCTACCCCTAGCCTAGCCGACAAGAGTCCAGCAAAAAACTCAGCGAGGCCCGACGACTGTCAGTGAAAACTTGGAAAGAGGCTGCAGAACATACCTTTTAACTAAAATTCGTATCTACGTAGATTGTTTTTATCAAGTAAGGTGTGGGCACTGCGAATGGCTGTATCAATTCTAGAGTTGCAAGCGTCCTTGGGCTACGATTGCTGCTTACTATCAGATATAAAAATAAGCTTGCTTTTTGTAGGTAACTAGGTACATATTTTACTCAAATACCTACACTACACATGCAACTTGTGGAAATTAAAACAAAAGCTACGCCTGTTTTCTGCCCTCGCGCCCCGAGCGTCTGTCTGTGCAATCAAGGGCATAAAGATGTATACACTTTTTTACTTATGTCCGGAGCATAAGGTCTAAAATTGTATATGTATTTATTCCCTTAACTGAACACTTCAGAGGCGTTAACAACTTAGAAAGTCTAACACACCTCTTGACGCGCAGAAATAGAATTCCTCGTGATTCTATTTGCATCCAACTAACCTGTTATACACACAAACCAAACCGCACATTACTGTTGGTACACCGACGACGCCGACACAAAAACAATGTTAACAATTCCATCGATTTACATGACACTTAAGATCAAAATAAACAGTATCTCGTTTATCAACACCCATGTGACTATTTAAATAATACTCGTTTCATTCTTATGTAATCAAGGTGTGTTCAATACTTATAGACATAACTATACAATAATAACCTTATACATTATTGGAAGAAGTTCATCTGATGCTAGAAAAACCACAAATTTTAAGTTGATTGAGGATAAGGACAGCTTAGCACATGATTGGTATGTCAGTATGTCGCTGCGAGATAGATTTTCCATCTTTTACTAACTATATGAATAAAAGAGGGATGGATAGTCTATCTCACGGCGACATATTGTCGCAGTAATCCTGATCTTAAAATTATGTATATATCACTAGACTTTAGGAACTCTTTTGTCTCCTATTTGATCCTCAACTTTTCAAATGTTGAGTTTCAGTTTCTATTTCTCTAAGTTAGTTAACGCTTCAACTAAAATTAACTGATGTATTTGACTTTGGAATATCTTCGAGTTATTGCCCTTTGAAGAAGCCTTGGGGAGTTGGGGACAGTTGCAATTTACTAATTAACACGTCACGTTGCGCGTAGCTTTTATCATCCCGTTTATAATTGTCAATAATAGGTACCTTTTACTAATTACAGTAAATACATTAATATCATCTAATGTTACACAAATCTACCTAGTCCCACGGTAGTCAAATTAAGGCTTGTATTGTAGGGTATTAAACAACGATGTATACAAAAAACAAATATTAGTACAAATACACATAGCAAACGCACAAACAAATGCCCTCGCCAACACCAGCATGAAGCTGACCAGACTCACCAAAACCGCACAACTTCTTCAAGTTAAATCCTAAAGTTTTCTCAGTTATGTTACGACTGGTTTATAACATTGAATATGTTGCCTAATAAAATTTACGAGTCAGCTTTTAACCAGTTCATAAACAATGGACTATCACGTTATCTTCGTTTAAAAATAAACATCACATAACATTTTAAAATAGCCTGTACGATTGTAGCTGTTGTATATTTTTGAGGTGTTCATGTCAACCGTTTGGCGGCAAGTCAAAGAGCAGCGGAAGCGCTGGCGGCCAAGGCCGGCGGTTTCTAGCTGTGCATTTGGCTTTCTTATCGATCTTTTGTTATTTTGCAGTATCTTAGGCTGCGTTTCCACCAGAGATGTGTGCGAGGATGTGTTTCCATACCAATGACACCTCGCTCGAGTCATTAATAGGTGTCATTTGTATGGAAACACATCCTCGCACATCTCTGGTGGAACCGCAGTCTTAGCGTGGCTTATGATGTTCCCGTTTTTACCGTTTATCGGGCTACTTTCGCACTTGCAAGAGCGTCACGGCAACGATGACAACCGATACCATCATGCATCATACCACCCGCTATTATTATTATAGATAAGGGCTAGAAAATTTGCCGCATCGACCGGTTGCGATCTATTGTGGCAGCCCTGTTTTATAGTTCGTTACTAATAGGAAGTTCCAGATTCTTTTGGCTGTAATATTCCCATCAATATACCACCCGCTAAGGTCTCATCTTATAATAAAATAAGTAAAAAAAGTTTTAAGTTAAACGGTTTTTATTGCACCAAAAACTAGAAAATAAAAATTTGTTATAGTTATAACTAACCGTAGATACAACTTTCTGTAGATTACTCACGTGCAACTAGTATCACTGTAGTTTTCCCAAGTCGGATGCTGAAAGCCACGTTTAGCCTCTATGTCAGTGGATTAAGCGTTACCTAATCGGAAACTTTTACCAAACTGAAATAAAAACGTGGGGCGTACGCAATTGTGATTAAGTCACTATAGTTATTTAAGAACACACATATATATCAAGACAGCAATAGTGTAATAAGTTTTGTTGTGGCCTTGATAAAAGCTATTTACCTCTGTGGAAGTGATGGAACAGATGGATTAATTGCATAATTAAAGCTACGATTACATATTTCGAACTTGTATGTTTCTTTCTTCAAAATAACGCCCCACGTTTTTATTTTAGTTTAGTAAAAGTTTCCGATTAGGTAACGCTTAATCCACTGACATAGAGGCTAAACGTGGCTTTCAGCATCCGACTTGGGAAAACTACAGTGATACTAGTTTCACGTAAGTAATCTACAGAAAGTTGTATCTACGGTTAGTTATAACAAATTTTTATTTTCTAGTTTTTGGTGCAATAAAAACCGTTTCACTTAAAACTTTTTTTACTTATTTTATTTTCAAGTTTTTAGTGCAATTGTTAAGTTAATTTCCGATACTATACCGATGTTGTTTGTAATATGTAATACAATTATGCATGCTAAGTAGCGTTTATACTCTCGCGCTTTCATCACGAATCACGACACATATGTAGACGTAATGGACATTATTTTATGAGTAACGGGAGGCGAATCTCTGCTGAATAGAGATTTTTAGAAATCCGACACCATTTTTTTAAATTTAATATCTCGATTGACAAATAAAAACCAAAGGCTCGGCGTGGTTAATATAAGGTTGAATGCCCGAAGTATCTCAAATGGACGTGTTGTTCATACAATAAGTACCTTAGATAACAGAGATCTGACAATAAGGAATATATCAATCAATTTGGTTTATTGAGAATTTCAAGTTTAAATTTTTATACAAGTCGAATTTCGAGACTATAAGATATAAACTCATTCTCTGAGTCGACCAACCGGAGGACCGTAGGTCTGACAGAAAGTCCGACGCGAACCGAGGGCCTAAAGGGTCAATCCATGCAATCTATCAACCGGAGGGCCATAGGCCCGACGGCACTATGGCACGCACTACGTGAATCCGAGAGACTCACACTCTCTGTATATCAACTGGAGGACCGTAGGTCCGAGTGCACGTCCTACGCAAACCACTTGCGCTGTCAGCCTATCAACCGGAGGGCCGCAGGCCCGACAGCTGGCCCTACACGATTCACTCACGCTGTCACTCTATCAGCTGGAGGGCCGCAGGACCGACGGCTCGCCCTACGCGATTCACTCACGCTGTCACTCTATCAGCTGGAGAGCCGCAGGCCCGACGGCTCGCCTTACGCGAACCACCAACGCTGTCACTCTATCAGCTGGAGGGCCGCAGGCCCGACGGCTCGCCCTACTCGATTCACTCACGCTGTCACTCTATCAGCTGGAGGGCCACAGGCCCGACGGCTCGCCTTACGCGAACCACTAACGCTGTCACTCTATCAGCTGGAGGGCCGCAGGCCCGACGGCTAGCCCTACGCAAACTACTCACGCTGTCACTCTATTAGCTGGAGGGCCGCAGGCCCGACGGCTAGCCCTACGCAAACCACTCACGCTGTCACTCTATCAGCTGGAGGGCTGCAGGCCCGACGGGTCGCCCTACGCGAACTACTCACACTGTCACTCTATCAGCTCGAGGGTCGCAGGCCCGACGGCCCGCCCTACGCGAACCACTCACGCTGTCACTCTATCAGCTGGAGGGCCGCAGACCCGACGGCCCGCCCTACGCGAACCACTCACGCTGTCACTCTATCAACTGGAAGGCCGCAGGCCCGACGGCTCGCCCTACGCGAACCAATCACACTGTCACTCTATCAGCTGGAGGGCCGCAGGCCCGATGGCCCGCCCTACGCGAACCACTCACACTGTGACTCTATCAGCTGGAGGGCCGTAGGCCCGACGGCTCGCCCTACGCGAACCACTCACGCTGTCACTCTATCAGCTGGAGGGCCGTGGGCCCGACGGCTCGCCCTTCGCGATTCACTCACGCTGTCACTCTATCAGCTGGAGGGCCGCAGACCCGACGGCTCTCCCTATACGATCCACTCACGCTGTCACTCTATCAGATGGAGGGCCGCAGGCCCGACGGCACGCCCTACGCTATTCACTTACGCTGTCACTCTATCAGCTGAAGGGCCGCAGGCCCAACGGCCAGCCCTACGCAAACCACTCACGCTGTCATTCTATTAGCTGGAGGGCCGCAGGCCCGACGGCTCGCCCTTCACGATTTACTCACGCTGTCACTCTATCAGCTGGAGGGCCGCAGGCCCGACGGCTCTCCCTATACGATCCACTCACGCTGTCACTTTATCAGCTGGAGGGCCGCAGGCCCGACGGCTCGCCCTACGCGAACCACTCACGCTGTCATTCTATTAGCTGGAGGGCCACAGGTGCAACGGCTCGCCCTACGCGATCCACTCACGCTGTCAGTCTATCAGCCGGAGGGACGCAGGCGCGACGGCTCGCCCTACGCGAATCACTCACGCTGTCATTCTATGAGTCAGTCGGAAGGCCGCAGCAATGACATACGGTACTAAACCGTGGTCGCTTGTAATGGGCCTCATAAGAAGGCTCAAAGTCACCCAAAGGGCAATGGAGAGGCCTATGCTAAGAGTCTCTCTGCGAGATCGGATTGCAAATGGGACCATCCGCAGCAGAACAAAAGTAACCGATATAGCTCTTCGAATCGCTAAACTGAAGTGGGCGGGGCTCGTCGCGCGTGGATTGCGTGGAACCGATGGCCGTTGGGGCGGTAAGGTTCTCGAGTGGCGGTCACGTACCGGAAGGCGCAGCGTGGGTAGGCCCCCCACAAGGTGGACTCATGACCTGGTGAAGGTCGCTGGATGCGGGTGGCACAGGGCCGGTCCTAGTGGCAATCTTGGGGGGGCCTATATTCACCAGTGCACGTCTTTCAGCTGATATGATGATGATGATGATTATTAAATCCGTATGTTTCTACCAAATATTTAAAGCAGTACTGCAAAATCTACATATCGCTAAACCTAGCGGTTGTGGCAGGCAGTAGCACTGGAGTATCAGATTTGAGGAGTTGGATGATGAGAAATTCGCATGTTTCTACTTAATATCTAAAGAACTTCTTTAAAATCAAGATATCGATAAAAGATAAACCTTGCGGTTATTGTAGGCAGTACTGCAGCATCAGGAGTGAGGAGTTGGAAGTCAAGATCAGGCTGTTAGTATTTGATTATGCCAAACATGCTATAGTTTCATTTTCACGTGTCTAACACTCTCGGTTAAGGTAAGCAGTACGTCTGCAGCATCAGGCTTTGAGGATACAATGATACAAATATTATAATATTGCATTGTCATGGGGACTTGATAAGAGTTCCAAATTTTATTGATTTCGGTGCAGTAGAAGTGGTCGAAAAATCGATCACAAGATTTGAAGCATCGACGACAGTTGATACGCGGTGAAGTTAATAAAAACCGTTTAATAAAAAGTGCGGTTATAATATTTGGCGCCGACTCAAAATAGCCGTATACTCTACGTAATAAAGATTCAGGATTTTTAGCGCCTTTCACATCCACATGATTCTTCTCTCTTTTATAAGCATCTGATTAACTCAATAGTTGACATAGTTGTTCCCAGTGTTCAGACTGGGCAGTCCTCACCCTCTAAAGGTACTTAAATAAGACCGGAATTCCCAAATGAGTATTTAATAATTAAAGTAATTACTACAGCATCCGGATCCGGGTATCTTTTGCCACAATAATATATAATAATCTTACATTACTTAGTCCGTTTTATGACAATGAACGCGAGCAAAATAAAATACAGTAAACTAAGCGAACCGTCTCTTTTATTTTTCGAAATATCTCTTTCACTTTCTTCTCTACTCTACAAGCTCCTCATTTCCTTCAGACTCATATAATGTTGACCGTCGTAGCCAAGAGCTTAACATAGCCGGGTTTCAGTTAGCTTGTTGGTTTATTTATTTAAACCTCCGAGGCAATATGAAACTTAAGGAGCTAAAATATGTTTATAAATTATAATACAATTATACATATTGTACTAGCGACCCACGCCGGTTTCGCATAGGTATAATACTGATACTAAACAATCTAAACATTCCCCTTAAAGCAATTTATACTATGTTTATATTAAAAAACGCATCAGAATCCGTGGCGTAGTTTTAAAGATATATTATAAGCATCGATAGGGACAGACAGTGGGAGTGGAAAGTGTTTGTTTTTTTCTATTATTATTGTATACACCTACGAATATTTGCTTTTTTAATTTATAATTTCCAGCATACCACGTAATACGAAGGTAAAATAATGAAAAACGCTAATAAACACTTCCGAATAATATAAGGTTTCGGATATATTGTTTCCTTGTTCCTAAGGGATTTTATTTTCTTATTATACCGAAGCTCCTGTTATTTCAAGCCAGAAATCTTAATTCCGTGCGGGAAATATCTTACAAAATGATTTCTATGAAGGCACTTAAGATTTTCAACAACAAATAAAAACATAAAAAATCTTTATTAGATTTATCTACCAATAATTAGTTAGTTGCCACGTGATGATAGCAGTTTGCATACATTTGTCACCATCCAAATTCTTCCCGTGTGTATCTGTAGATTAAAGTATGCAAGTGTCGCTGACTATTCATTTATTCGCGTCATCACTCATTCATAATAGTGGACATACTACTGCGATCGCCAATTAACCCGCTTGTCCAGCGTAGCGGGGCATTAACTTCCTAATGCGTTCAATGTGCATAGGTAATTAATAATAGGAGAGCCAGGCCAGGGTGCTTAGACAAGTTGCCAATCGCTAGCGCTTAATCGTCAATCGTAAACGAAAGGCAGCTAATTGTCTTTGTCGCACTAATATGAAAGAGCGACAGAGAGAGAAAACTACGATACGCTAATTACGCTTGCATATAAGTGCGACAAAGACAGTTAGCTGCCTTTCGCTTACGATTGACGTTTAAGCGTTAGCGATGTGCAACTTGTCTAAGCATCCTGATATCCAGCAGTGAACTGAGATAGGCTGATGATGTGTATATAATAGTACTCTTCCAATCCTTCGTACTTGGAAGCTTGAATAAATAAAACATTAATTTTGTAGTGTCGCATTTTTCTCGTAATATAAACATATCGTTGCCGTTGTTACGATTCTATCCGGGTCGACGATCAAATAAATATTTTATGGTTTCAATTCAATAACGGGATGAATAGCAAAAGACACCTCTCAAAATCCTGCTTGCAATACACAATGACTCGGATATATTTAGTATTACACGTGCCTCAATTTTGGGCTTTTTAAAGGGGTCTGGCTATATTTTATGCACATTACGGTGTATTTTTTACTGAAAATAACAGCTCGGTTTGGTGCTTGTATCAGAAGTGTTTCTTAGTTTCTGCATCTGGTATTACTGGGGTTTAAATCACCAGCAGAATCAATAGGACAAATAAATCAAAATGTTGTTAAAATATTTTCTTGGGGATTTAACATTATTCTTATTATTCTAGAAATCATACGTAACATAATATTTATACTTAAATCTTAATAAAGATATTTTGTATTTAGTAAGCATGAAACTGCAAACGTTACCACACGTTACTAACAATGTTAAAAGTGGTAAAAATAAACTTGTGGTAGAAAAAATAACTGCTTCTCATGAGATTAGAACTCAATGCTATGAATCGTCCATCCTTCTTCAAAGCTAACAGACCTACAGCAACTACAGCCAATCGCTCCGAATTATTTTACATAAAAAAATTGGAGTGTACCTTTTTTTAAGCGTATTCAGATTTGTCAGAAACGTGGTGATTTATTTTGTTTGGCATACCACAACGAAATTTACTTTAAACAATGAAATATTGGCAGACCAGTTTTCTAAGAAACAATTTTACTCGTATTTCAAACGGTTATTTATAACTACTGCTGTCGGCTTTGTTTAACCAAAATATTGACAATACACGTAAACAAAACAAAAATTAATTGTGCTGCGTTAATTTGTTTACCTTAAATTAGCAACCCAGGCCTTGGCTAAGTTAGCGAAGTAAGCCCTACGTAGCCCAGAAAGGTATATTATATAAGGTATTATTTGTATACCTACAATAACAGTTCTTAGCGAACGGGTATATCAAGTTATTTTAGTTCGGGTATATTAAACTCATAAAAATAACTGGTTTTCAAAGTATCTAACAAAATGGGTTAACGCGAAATAACAAACCGGTGACAGTACGAGTAATTACGATATCCAAAGGAATATCAGCGTCGCGTTTTATAAAGTTACATTTTACAATTTCGCTGTTTGCCTCTCAAACGCACGCACATTATTATTGGCTAGAAAGAGAGGCGAACAGAAAAATTGTAAATTGTAACTTTATAAAACGCGACCCTGTTAAATACGTGTAACAAAGTTCTTACTTAGAATAGGTACAGGTACGTATATTTCTTCTGGGGACGAGGTTTCCCCGGGCATGATGGATCGAGGGACTAATCATTTGGCGCTTCTTATGTACGTCTGGGCACGTCCTAAGCTCTATTTAATTACAACAATGTAGTAGTTCATTTTATCCATTTTATTAAATTGCTCTTTTCTTAACGTTTGAAACTTGATTTCAGCTTTGTGATTCGTTCAACAAGACATGTAATTAGATTTTATGAAAATATTGCTCCGGAATAATGAAGGACATTTTATTTGGACAAGGATAATAAAGCGGATTTCTTTGGAGAATTTTGTAAAGATTTTATTGGGAGCGCTTCCGGCACTTTCAGATGGATATTTTATTCAAAACATCCGGTCTCAGTAACTCGATGGGGTCTGATTATCAGATATTTCCCTGTTACGCCTGTTGGGAATATGAAGGTGCCTCACTAAACACGTTCCGGACAATCCGGACTTAGGGCCAGTATTTACTTCCCGTTTTCTTGTGAATTCGGGGGTCCGAAAAGAAATCTATGCAATAAAGAAAAAGTGCGTGATTGTGGAAATTTCAATATTACACATTGGGTTTATAGACACTTACAAGAAGAACAAGAAGGATTAATGGTTTTCATTTACCTTCCGTCCTCATCTTTTTAGCACTTGATTATTTCAAAACATATTTCAACTAAGTTACAGTATAATGTTTGTACTCGTATATGCAAAATTTCAGCATAATCGGACATCACAAACTGGTTTATTTACAAGATTAGACCTAAACAAACATTGCGAGCAATAAACAAAGCTTGTAAAACGGGAAAACTAGACCACTTCACTTACGACCCTCTGTAACTATTTACAGCTTGTTTTGTTGATACTTGTGGTTTCCTATTCTCAATGTAAATTCACGCTTAATGCCATGAATTTCATAAATATTAACAAAATATGACCTCAACAGGACGGCGGGTACCTACTAGTTGCGTTGCGACTAACATACAACATTCTCTCGTAATTCGTATTTGATCGGAACATGAAGTTTTAGCTTTACTCATCTCCATCATTCATTTCCATGTTACTCATCGTGGCTGCAACAGAGATCAAGCTGCAGACGCTGCAGCGAAAATACTTAATAGTAAATCGTAGTTAATTATTTTATTTTGAACACAATTACAAACAAAAGATGTTCTTCGCAAGCTCTTCCCATATTAGGTTTTGTATGCCATTTCTGTAAAACATAAACTTCTATCGAACCAGTTACACTCAAAGCTATGAACTATGAAGAGACAACCATAACAACGATCCCAAAAAATAAAGACAACAGGTCAGAAGGTCTACCGCGAACCTAGAAATTCGTAAATTACGTGCTCTTGTCTCGGTCACTCCAGCAAAACCGTCATTGGTGTGACATCGATGGATGTTCGAAATTTGCGAATTTCGAAGTTCGAGGTAAGTTTACTGCTAAAAGCGAAGTAGTTCCTGGTCAGGAATTCAAGGCGATCAACAATCAAGGGTGAGCTCATCATGGACTGGTACATGTATGTACGCTTATTAAATCAACATTCAACATACGACTCTTAAGTTTCTTTACTCTTCTATGTTAAAAACAAACACAACATCCATATCCGTTTAACATACATATTAGGTATTTACCCGTAAGACCCGCTAAAATAACCGCACCTACCGAACAACTTTTTTTCACTGATCTATTTTTGAAGGAAACAATTAAATAGCCGCAGAAAATCTGAATCCGAATAATTATGTAATTTTTCATTACGAATACCCATTTCTGATTAAAATATCTTAGATGTATTTTTATTGTGTGTGTTCCTCCTAAGACCCAGTGACATTCGCTTAGTTTTTGAATTTAGAACTTTCTCTTCATTAATAAAAGTACAAAATTTGGAATATGTACAAAATTTGGAATATGTACAAAATTTGGAATATGTACAAAATTTTGTACACGAGGACTTAGGAGGTTAATAGTACCGACACTCGTTCGGAAAATGCCCAATTTCAACATTTATATCATAATAAATAAAATAAAATAAACAAAATAAGTAAAAACAACATTCATGGATAAACTACAGTGGATAACAACAATATTCACACATCTATTCGAAATGTAATAACTCATAGTTCATCTCTTATCTGCAGACCCGCTTCAACCATAATTTACAACTGTCATTCAATATTCAAGCAAGAGGAAAATTAATAGTTGGACTCCGGAGTCCCGACACGAACAAGAAAATCTGTAATTAGTTACTATGACCCACCATAGGAGCTTGTCATAGTAACATTAAAAGTCAAATTGCAGCAACTATCGAACAATTTGACTTTCAATTTTACTGTGACAAACTCGTATGGAGGTCATGATTCAATTTTGTCGATAGATGAATACAGACAGAATGACAGGCCTTTCAGCTTATTTATTACCTATGCGTTAGGTGAGGTAATGCCCATACTCGCCACGCTGGGCACGCGGGTTGGCGATCGTAGTATGATGATGCTGCTGCCTACCATTCATCGATCTTCAAGAAATGAATGGACAATTGGACAGTGACACTTCAATCCCTTAGCCTAGTCGACTCTTACGCCACCGGCGGGAAGAGTTAGGATTAGGACATATGATTATGGTGCCAATATGTATCCTTACTGTCGTCCCCATATTTATCCCTTTATAGGGCACCGGTCTCAAAAACGACCACCCTACCATTATCTTTTTGTATTTTTTTCTTGTACAGAATTTTTCGTACTATATAAATGGCGTTGAGGCTTGTATCCACGATTTTTTTGAGTCTTGCCCGTTAAAGGGTTATACAATACATAAATATTGTAACTAAATCATAGACCATGCTCGGTGATGGATTGAAAACGGTAATGCTATGGCAGTTAGAGTAAGTTTATTTATAGGTACTATACACTACATAGTCTACATACTCATTTCATGTATTTACGCCTAATATTTGGTTTCACAACGAAAATCATAAATCAATAATAAGTATTTTGTATTCTGTCGCTGCATAGACAAGACAACACGTTCTCGGATAACAATCTTAACGAGCAATACGAACGATAAAGAACCCCGAATTCTTCAAATGGTTTTTCTGTTAGACGGCTTGTACCGGACTGCACATCAGTGTAAATAACCCAAAAACACGCAAGGTAGCTTGTTCGTAAAGTGTAGGCATGTCTACAGACTATATTATTATAGGTACGTCAGATGCATTATGTAGAGGTGCCCCTTGGAGCACTTTGATCTCTTTACGAACCGTTCCAATAAATAAATTACGAATGAAGTGAATCAGATCATGTTTTTTTTGTTTTTAAACAGGTCGGATAATTAAGTAACCGCTCTAATGGATAATCCTATAGAGTAGTATCGAATTCAATAATTCTGCATGAAAAAGGGATATCGAATGTTATTATTTAGTGCACTCAGATATATCTAATTATTTGTGTAAGTGAGACTGAAAGGTTTTTATCTACATGAGTACACAACATACTGTTGTTTACTTCTAGATGAATATTAAATCGATGATCGAAATAGATTAATATTAAATCTTGTAATCTAGTCTAGATCACAAGGTTTAATATTAATCTACACACATCAGTAGTCGAGCGTTGTAATGGTCTTTTGGTAAGCCGGTGCTGATTTGGCCTAATTTTTCTTCGAGTTGTTAAGAAAATAGTACATTGTGCATCAAGGGAGGTAAGAACGGAATTTCTAACGAGAGTGTTAGAAGCCCGACGCAGTAGGCGGAGGGCTTTTAATGACTCGAGTTAGTATTCCGCTTACCGACCGTGATGCATACAATGTTTTTCATCACACTTGCGGACAAAAAATAAGTTTTAAGATGAAAATATTATTTCATCACACTTGTATGACGTACTGACATTTCTATTACTCCCTAGAAAATTTCACTTTTCTATTACTCCCGCTATGCATGCAAGCAATGGCGCGCTTAAACAGCAAGTGATGAAAAAATACTAAATTAGCTTGCGGAAGGCAAGCCGGTAGGAATCGATGATTTATGAACGCCCCGCCAATGACACACATATGACTGTAATCAATATTAAAGTGTAATATTAAGATGATTTTTAAATTTTCTCTATTTATATATGTAGATCTAATTTTTTTACAGTAATACTCTGAATGGAGAGGGTCATGCTAGGAGTCTCTCTGCGTGATCGGATTAAAAATGAGACCATCCGCAGCAGAACCAAAGTAACCGAAATAGCTCTCCGAATCGCTAAACTGAAGTGGCAGTGGGCGGGGCACATTGCGCGTAGAACCGATGGCCGTTGGGGCGGGAAGGTTCTTGAGTGGCGGCCACGTACCGGAAGACGTAGCGTGGGTAGGCCCCCCACAAGGTGGACCGATGACCTGGTGAAGGTCGCGGGAGTCCGCTGGATGCGGGTGGCGCAGGACCGGTCATTGTGGCAATTTTTGGGGGAGGCCTATGTTCAGCAGTGGACGTCTTTCGGCTGATGTGATGATGATGATGATGATGAATACTCTGAATGCAGGTTTGTATTTCAAAATTTTGATGTTGTATCCTCCTACCGCTATAAGGGTCGATTTCAAAAATATTGTACACAATCAAGGGCTTAATTATATTCTTCGTTATGCAAAAACTTTGTACATTTTATACAATTGCCCTTATCCATTAACGCGTTGAACGCCTCGTAGTCAGTCAATAGTAGTTCTATATTCCGTTTCAGTTATTACACAAGTTTTATCATAAATATCATCACAAACTAGATTACACACATCAAAGTTGTTCGAAAATGATTGGGTGCGCGAGGATTCCCAATTTGTAAGGATTGTGCAATAATGAAAACCCATAATAAAGTGTTTGCGCACAGGTTAGAGTTGAATACCCTTAAAGAATGTCAAACAGCTATCATAACGTATAGGTTTACGAGTTTAACCTCGTTTAGATAAAAATCTAGAACTAATTAATCAGCTGGCCACAAACAAAAGCAATCGAGTTCCACTCCACTTAGCATTAATGCGTGTCCATAGCGTTCTAGATGGGGAATTACCCAACCCCATGAGTGTCGCGAGGGCTTCCAAATATTCGAGTCTCACGTATATCGAGTATTCGCTTTTTTTTGTGATATTCGAATAATATATGTCTAAGCTATATTCGAATAGGTTGAAGAATAACATAAACAGTTCAAATTACGGGTAAAATTGTTAATTTGATTACCATATTTACGTCCAATGTTTCGAATACCTCAATTATTCGAATTAGGGACCGGTACCGGTTTTTTAGAAAAACCTTGAAATAGCCCAATATTTTTAAATGTATTATACTCTTTATGTAGTACTCAATATTTTATGTAGGTAATTATCAACATCGTACCTATATACCGAAGAACGAAAAAAATAACCGTTCTTATGAATGGAGAAAATACCGGTATCCAATCCCTGATTAGGATACTAAAATGGATCGAATACTCGAATTGGAAGCCGTAGTCGCGATACCATCAATTACTTACGTGCTTACTTAGAATTACTAACTGTCTAACTTAGACTCCGAGGAATGAGCAACTTTCGTAATTGACGCGGCTCGGGGTTGCCGCGTGGCCGTCGTAGGTGTATATTAGATAACATGACACGAGATAAATATAATTGACACATTAAAATAATTGCTCGCAAGTGGATGATAATTATACTAATCATGAGTGAATTCTTTCTACAATGTTAGCAACAACTATTAGAACACAGGATCAGGCACGATACGTAATGCGGATTCGTTCTTTAACCTTTTGAACGCCATAGCTCCTAAAGGTGTCGAGTGCTGTCGTACCTAACACGACTGCAGCATCTAAAGGGGTCAGGCCCTGGGTTTTCTGACCACCCGTCGCCGACGGCCGACGACCGACGCGTGTCCGCCGCCGACGACGTTCAAATGTTTTGTTCGGGAATGTTTGAGGATGGTTTCTCTGACAAATCGTCGGTTACCCGCTGCCGGCGACGTTTCAGAGAAACCACCCTCAAACATTCGCGAACAAAACATTCGAACGTCGTCGGCGGCGGACACGCGTCGGTCGCCGGCCAGAAAAACCAGGGCCTCGTGCGTGTCATGACGAACGCTGTCAATACAATTGTCCTACTGACAGAAGTAAAGCCTTATTATTCGTGATGATGATGATATGATTTAGAATATAGACTCGAGAGGGAAGGCGTTCAAAAGGTTAACGTAGGACACTACATAAAATCAATCAGACACGACCTATTAGTCATTCTCATTATATTCTTGTTACACCTATTAACCTAATGTCACTTACACTCCCCTGTTGGTACAAACATTTGTATTTATTGGATATGTAAATGTATCCATAAGTGAACAAAGGAGAGCAATATTGAAACCAACGCATAAAATCTAGTGACGTTTATTAGGTACGTAAATTAACATTTATTACTGAGAATTACATAGGTACTTAAAATACTATTCCTCATTTTCATTATTTTTCTAATTGCGTACTAAGCTCGATAACGATAACGTAAACCCGTGTTTATGTGGCACTAAAATAATGAATTTTAAAGCTTTAGGAAAAATAAAACGTTTGCGTATCGGTGTAAACCTAGTTCGATAAGGATTGACATATGTAAATTGCAGAAATGGGTTCCTTAAGAATACTCGCCGTTAATAGAAGTTGAGAACAATGTAAACAAACCTTGTTTTCAAAATGTGTTTAATTTCCAACCTACGTCATTGAATATTGCTAAATCCATGAGTTAATATGGTTTTCATCGATCTAAGATACCATTGGTATTGTAGATTTTACTATTGTTTGATTTGATTGATGACGGGCAGCAGCGTCATCATAGTAGACACATTACTGCGATCGCCAATCCGCTTGCCCAGCGTGGCGATTATGGGCATTTACCTCCTAATGCGTTAATAGGAGAGGCCTAAGTCCAGTAGTGGATTGAGAAAGGCTGATGATGATTGTAGATCAAGGTTGGTTGCCCTGTAAACCGGCGCCATGGCTAACATTTTATAGTTGGAACTTTCTAAGAGTTAACTATAGATTAAAACTTATTAATATGAGGGTAAGGCTAACCGTTTTTTCGATAGTCTTAACATCATATACATATATAAAGCTCATTTCTAAAGTGTCAAAATGTAATTCTTAGTAATTTCCAACTATAGCTAGCAGCTAGCGGCATATGCTGAGTGGCATCCATTTTGGTGTTGTTTTCAGGCTAAGATGTATTTAAATTAAATTTACCTTTTACACCAAATAAATAAATTTTATTCTATTATATAAATAAATATCTTGGGACATCTTACACAAATCAACCTAGTCCCACGGTAAGAAAAATTAAGGCTTGTGATGTGGGTACTAGGCGACGATATAGATACATATAGATACTTAAATACATAGATAGCCATGACCAAGGAACAAATATTTGTGATAAATAAATACACAAATAATGCCCTCGCCGGGATTCGAACCCGGAACCTCCAGCTTCGTAGGCAGGGTTACTACCAACTAGGCTACGGAGGCTGACTATATTTAATCAACTCTTAAATACCATTTGATTACCCTAGTGGTAGATTATGGATATTACTTTGAACGTTTTGTTTACATTGTTCATAACTTCTATTAACGGCGAGTTTAGTATAACTTGCTAATATTTAGTTTGATCGCGACTTCACGTTTACTAATAAAATAATCTCGCTTCGCCTATAGATTAACTGGTAGAGAATGCCCTATGGCATTAAGTTCGCCTTTTGTACTTCATAGTTTTCTTTTTTGTATAATAAAGATTAAAGAAAAAAATAAATAAATAGATACCTGAATTTGAGTAGTAAAATTTAAAATATTACTTACATCTATTATACTCGCAGCTACGACCTCTGTAGCTCCAGTCTTTAGTGAAGCCTACAAAGGAGGTAGGTATAACTAGGGTATAACTATTATTATGTACTGAAGCACATAGAGAATCCCCCTGTATGTTTTGTCGTATGATAGACCTTCAGAAGTTATCAAAGTGTACCGCGTGCCCCCCACGGGAACTTCAAAGAGGGGCTCAGGCCACTAGTGTGGTTAATTTTATATTCCTGTGGCAACTTACGCATTATCTCTTGTGGTATATCGAAACATGAATCAGAAATATTCTGATTTTATTGTTGTTCTACCAATAACATCGTAGTGTTATTTATTCTTAGAACGCGGTAAGGCTGAGTAAGTATGCAGAGGTGACTATAAAAATATATGTAATAAATTAATATGAAATAAGCTACAAGTTTATTAATTATAAGAATAAAAATGGTTTATTTGGCGTTTACTTTAAAAATAACAGATTTCTTGTCTGAAAAATTGGCTTGCGGTTGTGGTCAGCTTGAATATACCGAGGTAACAAAAAAATGTTTAGCCCGGGCATTTATGAAAACGGGCAATATGAGTTACCGAACTATAGTTTTAATAAGTTCAATAATACATATAACCAAACATTTTCAGTAGCCTTTGCCCAATGATTTGATGCAAACATTGTGTTACCGGCGCCCGGGCATTTATTAAAGTGCGTAATATGGTTTGCCAGACTTTAAGTGTAGTAAGTGCAATAATATAACTAAACATATTGACAGTATACAGTAATAAATACAAGTAGAAACAGTAAGGATTTGAACATCAAAAAGGATGCCACTTAGCATGTGTCGTGTCAGATGTCACGATCACGACGTTGGTTTTCAGGGCAACCGAGCTAAACTTGAAAATCAAAAATAACTAGAAGAACAGTTTAAAACAATAACACTCGACGTCGACTATACCTACGTGCAAAATGCAACCTACATTGGAATTTAAATAGTGGTCCTGAATTTACAATCCCGAATCGAGCTTACATTTATTAGCCTCCCACTACAATCGTTAGTGGGTTCAAGTTATGCATGCAAAAGTTGTAATTCGTAAGTCGGTGTTTCTATGCGATTTTGTTACGCGTTTTTTTTTTTGTTCATTACCATCACCACTTTATTTACCGTTTTATAAAAGCAAACGAGACTATTATGCCAGAATAGCAGACAAACATGCGTCTGCTACAAGATAATCGAAAACGACTTCACTATTTATACGCAGTTCGTCAATAATTTGGGAATGGTAATGACTTGATTGTTGCGACTGAATAATCGCATAGAACTACCCAAGTATTCAGCGAATGCTGTGGCCGGGTCCGCGTCCGCACGACCCTAGGAAGTAGGTCACGCACTCGTCTGGACGTCGCTGCCGGGAGTGCCGGGTCCCAGCTGTAGGTAAGCGCAACTAGCTGCCAAGAGGCACTACGGGTCTTTGGCTTGAAAACGTCGCGTTTTGGAGCTCGACAATATTGGAAAAATCCCGAAAACTGAATAGACAATTTGGTATTAAATACTCAAATACATTCACCACGTGTATGATTGTCTTTTTCATCCTATAGGCAACTCCTTTGCTCAAAGGTTAACTGGAAGAGATCCCTTATAGGGACAAGTCTTTATACCGGTCCAAATAGTTGTTAATATGTGTATTTTTTTCTGTGTTTTGTGTACAAAAAATAGTTTACATCCATACAATTATTATGATGTTCAAGAATCAACTTAATGTCATGATTTTTTTGAGTTATAATTCTAAAGCTACAATTGGGTCTGTGCCCTATTTCAAGCTTGTAACTTTTAAAAGCGGAAGGAAGTCTTTATCTAATTTCTGATGTTCAAAAGAGGTATCCATTTGTAATACACGATACAAGTTTTTGAGCAACGGGCCCCTGGAGTTCACTTGTAAATTTCTTAGTTAAGTTCAGTGCATAATATTGCTTACCGCTACTTTGCATAAGGGTAGTCATTATGTCCTGCGAGTACCTCCGAGGGACGGAGCTATATAGGTATACTAAAGAAGGAGATGTGAATGTAACTATCTCAATCCTTAGTATAGCTCCGTCCTACAACTTATCTACGTAAAAACTCACAGCCCCCAACCCAGCCTAAGTAGTATTTTGAATTTACGTAAGAAACCTAAAAGTGGAATCCTGGCCTTATCGTATTATCATGACAACCGTCGTTTTCACGACGATAGATGATAAAAGCACTACTCACAAAATTTTACGAGAATACGAAACTTGTAGAGAAAAGATCCCATTGCCCGAGCTAAAGCACGCTAAAGTAGAGACTTTAGTTTCGATTTTTATATCTTAAGGATCGAAATCGCGAATGCAAAGGAAGAGTGGTTTACCGCTATTATAAAATGAGGACTATTGCAAGCGTTATACATTTTTAGTTGTATTAGCCCTCAGGGATTCGTATCGGTCAGAATATCCTATTACTCATAACCCACAATTTGGTCAGGTTATTATTATTCTTCGGTCGTCATTTAGTAATCAGGGTAGTTTACAAATCCATTAACGTGTATTTAAAAAGCAATCATTATTGCCTAAACTACGGGAACGAAAACTTTTAGTTGAAGTCCGTCATCCAGTGCATTAATAACATATCTTTCAACGATCGTATATGTATACAAAAATTCGAATAGCGTAAAAAATATCAACCTATCTTATAGATGGCGATGAGTTTATCAATAATTAAAGATAGTAATATGTATAATAAAAAACCAACAGTTTCTTATTAGATATCTTAGACATCCTAGGCCCTATTTCTCCTCCTCAAAAGCTTGTAACTTGTAATACATGCAGAAGTCCTTATCTAACTTATAGTGTCAAAAGGAGACTTCCACTTGTATAAAAAGTTACAAGCTTTCGAGAAACGGGCCCCTGGTGGTCCTTTTTACAGCATGTACAATCGGGATCAGATATATCGGACTGGCAACGGTGTGCAAATATATATGAAAATGCACTCTACCACCATGACAATAGAGGCTGTCTAGAGACACATAATCCTTAAAACAAATCTCCAAGGTGTGTCATTCCTGGTATCGAGGCTCAGCGGTAACTATAATTATCAATCACTCGAATAACCCTTTTTAAGTTGCCGCTTTACCCAGCACACCCTCTCAGGTCAAGTGTGCAATTTGCATTCAAGGGCATTGATATTGATATGCAATACTAGCAGTACTAGCACCCAATTCAATTCGTTCCAATTAGCAAGGAAGGTGTTGATTGCATGCTTGTTAGGATACGCCACACAATCTACCCGTAATCTACCTACTGTGGTAAGCGTGACACCGGGGGCAAAGTAATTGATTGAAATTTTATAGAATTGCCTATTTTTATTGAGCACCTTATTTTAATTGTCTCCAAGAGTAACTAAGTAAAATAGCTCTATTATTTGTGGTTGAGCATTATTAGAACCGGGACTAGAAACCGGTATTATCGCCATCCAAAATATACCGATTATTTCCGTTTTTCGGTATATAAAGTAATTTAAAAATACAATGTTATACATAAACATAAAACATTTTTGAAGGTTTTTCTAAAATACCGGTTCCGGTCCCTGCTTTGAACCATCGCTGGAAATGAGGATTTTTTATTGTTTATGTAGAAATAATATACTTGATAGACCATGTTGTACGCGGACTTTGTAAGTATAATCAGGGGTTAGGCCTAAATCCCCGGTTCGCCACGTAGGCGGTATGGGCATAAGTCACATTTTACGTCCCAGTTATTAAATTATGGCTGGCTAGCTGGCTACAATGTGATGCTTTCCGCCACGTGTGCCATCAATTCCACTAGAAGGGTACAAAGGCCTTAAAATAAATTATACTTAGTAGCAAATAATTTGAAAGTATTTCCCTACTCTATTACTTTTTTATACAAGTACCTTTAAAAAACGATTGCTCTTTAAGAAGATCCCAGTCATTTCAGAAAACTTTTTCCGTAAAATGTTTGAATTGAATTGAAATCTATAGCACAGCCTTTATGCGAATTGGTTTCTAGTCCAGTGTATCTAATTTTCTACCTATATTTTAAAATTTTTTTTATTAAATGTATAAGTATTTAATATTATTAGCAAATATTAAATCAACTACTAACTCTGTGTTCTATGTAAGTGTCTAAGTTTATCGTATGTTTTTTTAATACTGATGTGATTCAACCGATGCCCATTCGACTAAGTGGTTCAACCGATGCAATCGAATAGACTGCATCGGTTGAATCACATCACTATTTAAAAAACATAATTATTCCTTAATTGATATTTATTAGAATTTCCAATACCATTTTTAGGTGTCCTTTTTCCATTGAGTGAACTTTATTTTATCGGTGATTGCCTAATTTTGGGAACTAGGTGTTCCAAAGACCATAGAGAATTGTTGCCTAGTGTTGTATCTTCTCATATCGAATACCGGTTTTGATACCGGTCAAATCTGATATCACCGGTAGTTAAAAATGCATACTCGGCTCGCATCAATAATTTATTTCCATCGGCAAATATGCTGCAGGTACACTCAAATTCCAATTTGCGAATCGTTTAGCTGTATTCATATTGGTTTCAATCTGCCAGCTGTAATGTATTTAGGTTGCAATTTCTGATGTATATGATTGCCCAATATAAAGCTTGAGTTCCCAGGTTCCAAATACATTTTTGGAAAAATACGGCAAACTGAGTGAGTAGCCAAGTTACCAATCACTATCGCTCAGTAGCGCATATCGTAATTTTCTCTCTTTGTCACTCTTTCTTATTAGCACAACAAAAACAGACGCGTTTCGTTAACGACAGAATGTTAACGATTGGCATCTTGGCTACGCACCCTGATATCAGTGTATGTAACAGGTCATAAGTACTAATATTATGTGTAGCTAAGTAGTGAGTACATTAAGTCAATAGCTGATTAAATTAAGGCACTAATGATTATAGGTAATACAATCTTAAAGAGTTCTAATGACTTCTACTCACTTGGTTTTGCAACAAATAGATGTTGCTGTTAAGGTACCTATCAATAATTTTACTTAAAAAAATTAAAACTCATCTTTTTTCTGAAAAGTACAAGAAGCTACAAGCTCTACGTGGAATATAAAAAGATCCGTTCGTGGCGAAAAAGTGTCAAATATGATATTTGCATAGAAACACCAGCCCTACCGCGAACTTCGAAAAGCGCAAATTTCGAGGATTTATCTCTGTCACTCTAATGACCGCTTCGTTGGAGTGATAGATACAAATTCTCGAAATTTGCACTTTTCGAAGTTCGCGGTAGCAGGTCAGGTCAGGACCAAGTAGCCATAAGATACAGTCTCGTTTTTACCGTTTAATATAGGTACTTATATAGTTTAATATAAATAATTACAAAGCGTCATTTTTGCACTTGCTTACTTGTCAGAACGTTTCAACAATGACGACAAATGATAAACACGGGGTCTAATAATAAGCCTAGATGTGTTGTCAACTATTTGTGGAACTTCGGAGAACAGTCATAAAAAACAGCGAAAGCCTTTTTGATATGATTCTGACTTTCTATCCAAAACAGAATTAGCTTTAATTTATTTATTGAAGAAACAAACAGTCTTTCATAGTTATAAATAACATCGTAAATTCGCTTAAAAACTAGACTTACTGTTTCCTTAATGAAATCATGCGTAGGTAATATATATTATGTAATTTACTACATAGCAATATCTTATAGATTCTTCTTCTTTTGTTTTATTTTAGATTTTTAATCTCATGACCCTTCTCCATTCGCAAAAATCTCCATGGAGGCATTGGAGGTACCTATCTACTTTCGACGCCTGCCCATTTCCTATCTCTGGATGTGTATTGGAGATCTGTACGTGACTGTGCAAGAAACGTGGCATTTACTCGGCTTAAATAACAATCACTATAGATTCATACAGCCGTATTCATAAAAAGTTAGAGGACTGTTGAAGGGTCCTTCAGAGACTGATGTCAAAAAACGTTATTCATAAACGTCAAATAGCGCTAATCAGTCCCTCAACAGTTCATTATCTCATGCTCAAGTTACGAGCTCGTGCACCCTACTTTATCTCCTCATTAAGCCTTATTTTACAAGATGGCGGCCAGAATATCGAACAGCTGTTTTTGACATGAGCGCAAGTTGAGATGTTTTTAACTGGATCCGCGCCTGGCCGAAGGTTTGAGCTAATCAGCCAAGTTTTTCTTATTCTTGATTATACATTCACATGCATTGATTTTTACGATAGACTCTTTTGCAATGTAAAATAAGAGTAACAACATATAGCTACAGCTACAAAAAGTATGTCAGTGGTTAAAAAAAGCTTTTACGCAACTGTCGTCATGCGTAATTTAACCTATACACGGTGCAGAAAATTCTTTCACTCCTAAGTGGTGAAGTCGCCATCAGATATATTGAGAAAATGAATGTACTTACGTGAACCAATTTCCGTGACAGAATATTTAACAGCAGCCGATTAAAAATGCCGTGTGGTGACGGCAGTATGAATACCTACATTTGTCACCACCCCAACTCTTTGTGTGGGTGTCGTAAGAGTCGACTAAGGACTATTATTTGATAGAAGATTGATGATGGGCAGCAACGTCATCATAGTGGACACTTACTGCGATCGCCAACCCGCTTGGCCAACGTGGCGATTATGGGCATTTACCTCCTAATGCGTCTATACGCACAGTTAATAGGAGAGGCCTACGAGCAGTGGACTGAAATAGGCTGATGATGTGTGTGTGAATAAAAAATATGTAGGTTCTTCGAGAGGCATACAAGCACAGCAACATAGCAGTTATTATTAGCTATGGTACTTACATATAGCTCTATATTGGAGCATTTAACTAACCAGAGAACACAATAAACAGTTATACAGTATGCTCATATGCTTTGGTAGAAAAAAAAAGCCTGTCAATGGTCACTCCAGTTGGTTGAATCCTCTAACTAAGGGGATTTAAATAGGCAATCAAAGAAACTTGCACGTAATAAAAAAATAATATATATTGAAAGTCAAAAAAATTAACAATCCAGGGAATGAAATATAACTATGACAATAATACTCGTAGAATGATTGATTCTGTCCATGACATTCTCATGCTCCCTGCATTTTTGATCAGGATTTTATGCAGCTGTATGGAATCTCTACAGCAGTTATATCAGCTGACAGCTGTGCACATTCTAGCTTCAAATTCTGAAATTAAAAACAACTGATTAGAGTATATAGTTGCATTTTGATATTGTTAACTTGTGCCTGTTAAGGCAAAACTAATAAACCTTAGTTTGAATACATAATGCCTAGCTTTTTAATTATATTATGCACAATATACATCCATTGTACAATGAGCAAAAATAATACAGCCAAATCAATGTTCAGGAAATTAAATTTAAAAAAATGTACCTAAATTATTAACCAAAATTTAATTTCGTATAAATTCGTCATCAATGTGATTACAAAAGTAATAAACAAAAATTCCCTTTCAACTTCTTGTACTTATTCCGAAAGACCATGACCGCTGGTTAGAAATTGATTCTTACTGTTTCGACACCTGTGCTTCTGCCAGTTGGACGGCCGGAGGCTACCCCTCATGTTACTCCACGGGCTCGGGATTCTTGGTCTAAATTCTGACTTGTTTGCCGCTGAAGTTCCTATTTCAATCTGAAAAATTACATACATGTAAATGATCAAATGTTTCTTTAAACTACTTTTTTTTCCCTAAGTTAGATATGCCTTATGTATGATATGATAACATTCCATGTAGCTTTTCATCTATTAGCTACATTTCAAGGATTATAAAGCAACCATAATTATTATTATCTATGAAATTTTATTATAAATACATTTGTTATGTTGCATAAATGCAATCCTGTCTTAACCCTTGATAGGGCACAGGTCTCAAAAACAACCACCACTGTGACAGTCTTTTTGTTGTATTTTTTTCTTAAGCATAATTTTTTGAACTACAGGATGGATAGAGGCTTGAATCCAGGATTGTTTCGAGTCTTGCCTGTTAAAGGGTTAACTATCTTCCTTACACCCATGAAACATCAAATTAAAGTATAAATATAACTATTATAGGTGGTATATTTTGAATATTATGTTGAAACCATCTACCACTTTTTCATTTAGTTGCCTAATATTAATGTCATTATCTTTGAACTTAAGCTTTCCATATACTTGATTAGAACATTAAACCTACAGTCATTACTTTTTGATTTAGCACAAATGAACATGTATGCATGTATGTATGAAATGTAGGTATGCAAAGTAAGGAAGTGTCTCAGAAAAACAAATATAATAGCCTACCAATATACAATAATAACCTTAAAACTCGATGCACATACCTACACATGAATACAAACAATGACTTACCGCGTTTTTATTTTCCATCCAAAACACTTTCTTTTGCTAATTCTTGTAGCAACATGCGTAATAAAAATCGTTGAAAAGTTTCAAGTAATAATTTCATAAACTTGTTATAAGTCCGTACAGAGCATAATTAAATCACATGTTTTTTACGTATCTTATCTTCTACGGTCCAATTTTCATTTCGTATCCTTGAATTCACTTTTAAGAATGAAATACATCATAAAATTGCAAGTCGTAACATACAATTTGCAATTTCCACTAACATAACAATGGCGATGGCGCCATCCGATCATAAGTAAGCTGTCAAATTTAAAAAAAAAGTAGTGATGTGCTTACATTTTTGAGCCATATTTGTCAAGACGGCAACATAACAAATCCAATCGGTAAATTAACGGCTTATTAGTTAATATAGGTTTAGTGAGCGTTTATGAATCAACATTTAGATAAACAGTTCATTAGGCTTAATCAGTGTATTAGTTAATGAACAGATCAAACCTCCATTAAGGAATTTTTATGAATACGGCTGATAGACTATAGACTAGTTATAGCTATAACCTTTCAACTTGTTACGTATTTAATACTTTACCAGAACATGGATTACCCTTTCTACCAAATACCTAATGTAACAAAAGCTGGTTTTTGTATCCTTTGTTTTGATAACTAAATTAGGTAGTTACCCGATTCTTTAAGTACATTGTTTTATTTAGGGCTAATTTTGATACCTATCATAATATCTTATTTTAGGCACCTGCTTGACCAAATTAGTATAAATAAAAACTAATACAATATAATAAATACAATAAAATAAATATAACCGTCGTAAAATGAGAAGGTCAAAACTAAAAATAGTTCTTGAATGCAATTTGCAGTACCTAAATACCGGTTTTCGTACAACACTTATTTATTCCGGATAGAAAAAAAAAACAGGTAAAGCGGGCCACAGACGATCAGTTTTTAATGTTCAGTCAGTTCAGTTAAAAACAATCTAATGTAATTTTGATTAGATCATCAGTTCAACTACACAGTTTAAAGATTTGCCTACACACGTAAGTTTTAACTGAACAGTTTGACTGAACAGTTAAGACTGATCGTCTGTGGCCCGCTTAATACAGCTGACTATCAAATCAAAAATGGTATTGTGATTGTGATGTGACTGTTGTCATTTACTTGCATTCGTTTATTTGATGAGCAAATATTGCTCCTATTTAGGTAAAATATTTAATTGAATATGATGTCAGGCAGAGTTTAGTAGTGTTGTCATCGCTACTAGATTCCAATAAGAACCCATAATATGAATTACAAGTAAATACGTGGATTCCATACTTACTTTTGATTAT
>JALPQI010003781.1:0-24887 GCA_025490895.1 Thaumatotibia leucotreta | reverse complement strand
TTATCAATATGTATATCTGTGCCAAATAGCTAATTTCTAGTTTTAACGGCCATTGCGCTATGCTACAGACATGGCGAAACTATAAGGGTTCGTAGTTTACTACGGAACCCTAAAAAATGGTATTTTGCGCAGTGCGGCCTCTTCTTGTGGGGGGCAGGCCCGGAAATGTATTCTTGTCTGAGTTGTCCAAGTTGTGCCTTGACATTTGTGTAGGGAATTGCATGGGGGTTGGATATGTTTGTAGGTATCGCCGGGAATTGGAATCTCCCGCAGCACGGTTCTCGGCCTCGCAGAGGCGAGCGCGCGGCGGGGAACATTCCGGGCCTTCGGACCTGCGCGAACCTCGGCTTTCGGCCTTCGCAAGTCGTTTTTATGTTACACGTTTCCATCGCGTAGCCTGGGAGCGCTGGGTTGTCTCACGACAATGAGTAATTCGAAACCGTGTTTCTTCCAAAAAAGAAAAAAAATGTTCCTGTTTCTTTCCTTTACATGCTTGCATTATGCTAAATAATGTTCGTTTACCAAATTCTTAAAACATTTCCAAAGAATCTGTAACAAAAACCAACAAAGTATGATTTTCAAATGATTTACGTTTATGACGCTGTAACTTTAACCTACTGAAAATCTGAATGGCGGACGTATGCGGACAGTTTTTCTTATGCAATCGATGTACATAGACCTTAACATTATTTCGATCTAAAAAAACTAAGTTGCCAAGTCCCGACACATAAACAAAACTACGATTGTCTTAAATTTTCTTAGTAAAAATATCGAAATTTAACTACACAAATTAACCAGGTTTTAAATATATTATTTATAACCAATATTCGTAAACTATTGCAGAATAATAAAGTACATACCTTCATCTTCCAAGTTCAAAAGCTTTTTTCTCAATCCGCGGCCACACAAAAATACCACGACAAAAAGTAAACTTTGCAAAGATGAAATCGCCGAGAACAAAATCGTACACTTGTAACAATAACTAGGTTCCGACCGATCTTGCTCAGGGATTCGTAAGGGGTGGGAGATTTTAAGCCTTGTATCAGGTGGACCGGTTAGTCAGGAATGTAAAAAAACGTTAGGCGGTGAATTTGACTGATTTAGCTATTTCGACTTTTAAGCGGTTTTTTAATGCATATACTCCTATGTGCCACGGTAAGCTCAATTAAGGCTTGTGATGTGGGTACATAGTATGTACAGTATATATCGTCGCTTTATATGTACTATTACCAAGCGACGATATTATGTAATAATGCCTACACCGGGATTTGAATCCTGAACCTCCAGCTCCTTAGGCAGAGGGTCACTATTATTAAGTAAGCTACAGAGGCTGACAAATTTAAAGAATGTAATTGGTATGGTTACATTCTAACATCATGTAAGGTGGAAGTACTAGTACCCGACGCTGTACCAATACTCGTCATCATAGCTTGAGTTTCCATCGATAAGATAAAATCGAATATGAGGGCATTTAAACGATGATAGATGTATGTGCCATTAATGCTTCATATCCCAACTTTGAAATTATTTGCATAATTTTAACACAGGCTGACATTTATTACATCTGAGTGTTAATTTCATTTATTTACAAAATAACATTTATACCATTACAGCATAGCCAATGCGGCATAAACATAAACATATAATACAATGGACACAATTTAAAGTAAAACTTATGAAATAGTGCTCGCAGGCATCACACTTTCCGCTACCTTCTTACACTCTGTCATCAGTCGTCCGATCGAGCTCGCAAACAGATCACACTGTGGATATGCACCGAGCACGGAGTTGAGAAACGCGAGTGCACGGATGGTCGGGGTATGTGCGTGCGCCTGCGTGCGCGCCGTCGGGACCGCCAGCAGGGGATGCTTTCGTGCACGACTATAAGATCCGGGAGCAAAGGAGGGAAAAGACGCACGAACGCTTCAACAAGAGCTACACAGTGGATCTTATTTCTAACTATACCAATGGCAAATTTAGCTAATGATAATAGTCTACGCAACTGTAGGGAGTCGTAGCCCAGCTGCCCCTGTAGGAATAAAGTTGGGTACATGTAGGGATAATACGAATGTATTCTCTTGTAAAGCGCCCTCAAGAACATTTTCTGGATTTGTTCCAACATGAGGTTATATTTACTCTCATGTGGACTCCAAACCACTGCATTGCTTTCGAGTACCTAATAGGTACTACCTATACTGCGAACCAGTGCCGCATATAGCACAATATAATAGCATAATATAATATTTTTAATGTCCCAATAAGTGACATCCAAACTTGTACTGAGGTGCCATCTATTGGGACTGCCAGAAAAAGCACCTGCCAGTTACTCGTACAATGGAGTTGCCTATGAAAAATTACAATTTAGAGAAATTTTGATA
This sequence comes from Thaumatotibia leucotreta, assembly GCA_025490895.1. Taxonomy (NCBI): domain Eukaryota; kingdom Metazoa; phylum Arthropoda; class Insecta; order Lepidoptera; family Tortricidae; genus Thaumatotibia; species Thaumatotibia leucotreta. The sequence continues at coordinate 22,509 of JALPQI010003781.1, read as the reverse complement.
TTGTCACCCTATAAAATAAATACTATTTAACAAAACTTACAAACTCCACTCCCAAAACATATGACAATACTTTATGTAGATTTATATATGAGCAAAATATCGTGATTCAAATAAATATTCTATGTTAACATATTACGCACTGGTACTTCCACCTTATGGTATCAATATTAGTAGGTTAATGAATACCAATCACAGCGGTAGTTCTAGTCAACATAAAAGGTTTATATCTTATCTTAATTGGTTATTTACAGTTCTAGAAAAAACGAATGAATATTGTGGCCTCGGTAGGTATTCTTACATCTAATGTAACTAAGCACAATACTTTGTAACCAACGCAAAGTAATCTTGTTAATATGACACTTGACCTTGATTTATGTTTTCTAAGGACTGAATGACTACTCAGGCGGATTCCGATTCAGAAGTAACTAGGGGGCCGAAATGTTCAATAGGACCTGTACAGTCAGGGGCATAAATATATACACGATTTTAAACGTTATGCTCCAGACGACGTAAGTAAAAAAGTGTACAGATATTTTTGCCCTTGACTGTACAAACGGAACCGTTTCCATATACTTTATTTAAATTATCTCCACTCTTTAGCTATACTGCTTGTGAAATTATCTAAAAATTCTAGTGTGAGTAGATATTGGGATTTGATGAATTTAAACCCTAGACTAATTTTGTGTACCTACCTAATACCTATACTAGAAGTATATTAACGAAAAAAAAAACATTTTTTTTTTCAAAATCTTTCTTTAAATATTTATATTATAGTACCTATACCTTACGTGTATACTTAGTCGAAAGTACATATGAAAAAAAAATCTGAATTTACCTACTGGTTCGTGTTTTATAAACTTACAATTTTCAATTTTGCTGTTTGCCTCTCTTTCTAGCCAATACATGCGTGCGTAGGTAAACAGCGAAATTTTAAAATGTAACTTTATGAAACGCGACCCTGTTATTACATTATATTAATAGTCCTCATGGTAACTTTGGGTGTGATGTTTATAGTTTATGCATTGCATATGTAAATGATGAAGACAATATGGATTCATTTTCATGTATTAAAGTACAAAAGGTACTTATATCCGAAGAAAGGGTACTTTTCCGCTGAAGCAATTACCTGATTCATCCGAGTAAGAGTAAATGTCATTGTGGAAGGTATTTTGGGAGCAGTCGGTCATATGACTGCCGCGTTGAAGGTCGCATTAGCATCACAATGAAAACCAGCTCGCTCTGAGATGCCTACTCATGAAGCATATTTTATTTGTCAGCCTCCGTAGCCTAGTTGGTATTGTAGTGACCCAGCCTACGAAGCTGGAGGTTCCGGGTTCGAATCCCGGCGAGGGCATAATTTGTGTATTTATTTATCACAAATATTTGTTCCTTGGTCATGGCTGTCTACATATTTAAGTATCTATATGTATCTATCTATTATACACGGTGTTACGTCAGCATTCCGAAAGATTTTAATGCTGGATTCCTGACCATATTTAGAGTCTTTAATGTTATATAAAATTTCCTGGATTCGGCTTGGTTTCAGAGATAATCAACCTTTTTTCGAAATAAGTTTTTCGACGTAACTCGTCATTTAACTTCTTTTGGATTACAATGGCTACCACAATGTGTTCTAAAAGTTCTAATATTACCACACCTTTTGCCTGACAATCAAAAAATACGAATAGACTTGACGAAATAACCTCTACCTAAAAAAAACAATTGAAATAAATAATTTAAACAAATTGTGGTTATGATAAAAAGTACTGGAAATGTTAAAAATTATTCAAATCGGCCTAAAAAAAAAGAAAAAAAACATTTTTTTTTTGGTGGAATTGACATTAGGTTTCATAATATTTTTTGTTTATTTTGATGTCTAGAATGCATAGTTAAAATCTTTCGCAATGCTCGCGTAACACCGTGTATATATCGTCGCCTGGTACCCACATCACAAGCCTTAATTGAGCTTACCGTGCATGGGACTAGGTCGATTTGTGCAAGAAATATCTTGCAATAAATAAATAAATATCTTCCGATAAATAAATAAATAAATATATTTATTAATATATTTATTTATTTATCGGCGTCGGATCTAGGTACAGCAATAAATTCACGGAAACGTCACCATTATTTTACTCTGTGTACTTTGTAATCTAGATGACTTACAAATATTTCTAAAAACGGGTCTTTTTTCCCTGCTAGGAGGGCACAAAGTGGCACTTTTCTGTTCAAACACTTTCTATTGCCAGCCTAAAACAATAACAATGAAATGAATAGTACGATTATAATCGATTACGTTTTCTTCAGAATCGATTGTGTGCATAAATTAAAAAAAAAATATTTTATAATATAATTATCCTGTATTTTCCTCATAGTACGGTCAAATCGTACATTAAACTCGCAAAACATGTAGTAAAGCTGCATTTTTGGTATGTTATTTAGACACCATAGGGCAGTATAAAACCACATTTTGCAAGCAAAAAAAAGTTGTGCTAGCTGCGTTATACGTGAAAAACTGTGAAATTTACTGTCTATTTTTAATTTCTGATTTTTATAAAAAAAGCCTTACGTTTTTTGACAATATGTATCAGGTAACGTTTAAAGATGAATGAATTTGTAACAAGATGAGATAACATGCATTACCGTAGGTCTTATAGTTTCAGAGATTCGAGACTTCAAATAGTACCCTGTTTTGTAAACTAGATAAAATGTTGAGTTTTGCTAACGTTTTTGGTTTAATATCGCCTTACCTAATTATGCTACGAAAACCAAGAAATAATTATCTTATAGCGCAATTAATATTCTTTCATTTAAGGGTAAAATCAGGTCAGTAAACTTTGTGATTGAAACTAAAAACGCGAAATTCAAAAAGCAGGAGGTCCGTTATCTAAGTTTTTCATACAAATCGCAAGTCGTGTTGCAAAGCTGCAATTTTAGTATATTATATAGGCCCTATAAGGACGTACAAAAATGCATATTACAAGAAAAACAAAATCGGAATTTCTGCATAGGACGAAAAAAACTGAAAAAATGTTGGACTTCTTTTACTTTTTGACGTTTAATTAAAAAACTATTATCATTTTGATACTAATTGCTACAAAACTTAGAAAGAATATGAAATTTGAAAGGATTTGAACTACCTTGCATTACCCTAAATTATATAGATTTAGAGAAACGACATTTCAAAATGTGCCCTTCATTAAGTTAAGAAAATAAATGCATGTTTTGAAGCCTCGTACACCCCCAACTATAAGACTTACAGTAATTGTTATCGGCTCAATTTGTTCCAAATTTAATATAGTTATTATCTACAATTACTTTTTTTTTCTTAGCGCGAACATTTTGCCAATATTTAGTGAATAGCTTTAACGTAACCTAAAATTTGTTTATGTTTTGATAAAAGGGCACTTTATGAAATGTCGTATCTCAAAATATATATAACTTACGGTGATGCAACGTAGCTCAAATCCTTTCAAATTTAATGTTCTATCTTAGTTTTATAGCAATCAGTATCAAAAAGATAATATATTTTTAGTTAAACGTCAAAAACTAAAAAAAGTGCGAATTTTTTTCCGTTTTTTACGTCCTATGCCCAAATTTTTTTTTTGTTTTTCTTTTAATATGCATTTTCGTATATATCTATAAGGCCTTTATAATATACCAAAATTGCAGCTTTCCAACTCGACTTGCGATTTGTATGAAAAACTTAGATAGCGGGCCTCCTGCCTTTGGAATTTCGAGTTTATACTTTCAACTACAAAGTTCACTGACCTAATTTTACCCTTAAATTAAAGAATATTAAGTGCGCTATAAGGTCATTATTGCATGTTTTTCGTAGCATAATTAGGTGAGGTGATATTAAGTCGAAAACGTTAGCAAAACACAAAATTTTATCTAGTTTACAAAAAGGGGTATTTTTTAAAGTCTCGAATCTCTGAAACTTTCTGAAGACCTACGGTAATGCATGTTAGCTCAACTTGTTGGAAATTTATTAGTCTTTAAACGTTTATTTACATATGATATCAAAAAACGTAAGGTTTTTAAAATAAAAATCAGAAACTAAAAAATGGCCGTAAATTTCGCAGTTTTTCACGTACTACCCAGCTAGCACAACTTTTTTTTGCTTGCAAAATATGGTTTTATACTGTCCTATGGTGTCTAAACAACATACCAAAAATGCAGCGATACTACTTGATTTGCGAGTTTAGGGTAAAATTATATACGATTTGACCGTACTATCATAGGTGGTCTGAAAAGCAGTATGTGTCACACAGTATCAAAATTATTTTGCACCTCGCCGAAAATACCCTTGTTGATCCTTTTGATCCCTTGTTGTGACACCACACAGTATCACACGATCATCAGCCTATGTTAGTCCACTACTGGACGTAGGCCTCTCTCCTATTAACTATGTGTATGGACGCATTAGGAGGTAAATGCCCGTAATTGCCACGCCGCCGGGCAAGCGGATTGGCGAACGCAGTAATGTGTCCGCTATGATGGCTCTGCTGCCCATCATCAATCTTGTAGCATGGTGAGTGACACTTCAATTCCTTAGTCGACTCTTACGACACCCGCAGGAGGAGTTGGGTAGTAACAAAATGATTTTTACTGCCGTCACCACACGGCTCATGTCGCGCTCGTGATGTTATAATATTGGAGCGAGTGCAATAATAGACTGCTTTATTAAGTACTCGACACGTATATCAGTCTATTTACTTAAGCGTACCTACGGCTATTGGCCTGCTACCGCGAATACTGAAGTTAGAAATTTCGGAGATTTGTCTCTGTCACTCCAACGAAGGCGTCATTAGAGTGACAGAGAAAAATCGGCTAAATTTGCGAATTTCGTAGTTCGCGGTAGGGCCTTCGAAGTCCTGACCGTACAGCCTTCGAAGTCACTTACTTTCCGTACATGTGCAATTTCAACACAAATTTTATTCTCCGGTTTTAGTATGCGGTAATGTACGATGCTGGAGGATAAATAAGTAAGTATGTAATGATGTTTTTATTGATGATAGGTAATTGGCCGATTAATTTCAGTCAGCGGACGTGACAGGTGACTTCGTGCTGGTAATCACCTGTGACGTCACTAATAGCTTGTTTACATCATCCGTCTTGAGAAAACTGAACGCTGGAAGCTAAACAGCTGTAGACGTGGCAGTACCTTGATATACGAAATATAGAATAGGTAACCCCCTTTTTTCATAAATTTTTTTACGTGACGAAGGTAGACAACTGAGCTCTCAGCCCACCTGATGCAAAGCGGGAACTAAAGCCCATGGACAATTGGACATAGTGACCAAAAAAATCGCCTATGCGCTGCCTACCCTGAGGACTTAGATGGATTGCCTCTGTGCTTATAATTACACCGGCTATCTTCGCCCCAAACCGGAACACAGTACAAACTACTTAGCGGCAGGTCAACGGGTAAGACGGTGGTAGCTATACTAGCTATCCGGGCGGACCCTGCACGAGGTCCTACCACCAGCATCATCAGCACGTCTCCTAACTTAGCAAGTCGCTAAGTATTGTTTGTCTCTTTCGGTCTTATCAATATGCCTATAAGTGCAAAAGGGACAAACAATTAGGAAACGTTTATGAATAAGGGGGTAAATATTCGCCTGAACCTTGGCACTTAAGATTAAGTGGAATCATGCAGTTGATTCTGATCTGTCGAACAACTAACATAGAATAAAAAATTAATATAATTTAATTGTTTTTCATGAAGCTATCCGTAGGTATTAATGCAAGAATCAGAGGGCCTAGCATTGCCTCCCTATCACACTTACGTACGAATTTACGAGTGCGAGAGAGGGAACATGTCAATCGTGGTTAACAAATTAAAATAATTTAATTGTTTTTGATGAAGCTATCCGTAGGTATTAATGCAAGAATCAGAGGGCCTAGCATTGCCTCCCTATCACACTTACGTACGAATTTACGAGTGCGAGAGAGGGAACACGTCAATCGTGGTTCACAGTAGGCACTCAGTAGCTGTAGCATGAGTTGGAAAGTAAATGATAGGTACGTCAGGTTTTACTCGACACGTAATGCATTCTATCGCGCTCTCGCTATATTGGAGCAAACGTGATGGCTTGCTTTACGTGTCGAGTAAAACTTAGCATTTCCGTCGTGGAGGCCTAGCACAGGATTAGTGCGACAATATGTCGCCGCGAGATAGAATATCCATCCCTCTTTTATTCATATAGTTAGTAAAAGATGGAAAATCTATCTCGCGGCGACATACTGATATACCAATCATGTGCTAAGCATAATGGTATGGCTACTGAATGCTTCCAATTTCCAATATAATTGGGATTCAGGCTTACTACCGCGAAAATAGAAATTCGTAAATTTCGAGGATTTGTCTCTCTCACTCTAATGACGTCTTCGTTTGAGTGACAGAGAAAAATCCTCGAAATTTACGAATTTCGATTTTCGCGGTAGTAGGCCAGTTCATTCGAGAGCGCACATGGTACGTTTCCTCGTCATGTGACATGCGTCACGCGATCGATCATACCCGTCGCTGCGCGCGCGGCGCTAAACGGTTCTGATTAATTGCCTCCAGCGATATCACCTCGATCATTCAGCGAGTTGTCATATGCGATATAGATCATATACACATCAACAGTTAGCTAATTCATGAGCGTTATTATAATGGTAGTAAGGTTCATGAATAATCAGTTAATTGTGTAAACGATGACAGTGTGTAATCAGAAATCATTTTTTATATCCTATTCACCACAGGTGTTCAAGAAAGCAAATCTATCTACATTACTAACTTTCATAATGTGCTAAAATTGTGTACAGCAGAATAGTTTAGTAGTCAGAATTTTTCTCGGGAATATTTATTTATGGCCTTTGTTCAATAATTGTCTCACACACACACATCATCAGCCTATGATAGTCCAATTCTGGACGTAGGCCTCTCCTATTAACTATGCGTATAGACGCATTAGGAGGTAAATGCCCATAATCGCCACGCTGGGCAAGCGGATTGGCGATCGTAGTAATGTAACGTGTCCACTATGATGACGCTGCCGCCCATCATCAATCTTTTATCAAATAATGGTCAATGACACTTCAATCCCTTAGTCGACTCTTATGACACCCGCAGGAGGAGTTGGGGTGGTGACAAATGTATTCTTACTGCCGTCAACCACACGGCAAAATAATAATTAAATTATAATAATTGTCTATTAACGAATTATTCCGTGGTAAAAATATCTACATCTAGAAACAATCTGTTACCGGTCCAGGAAATTTAAGGGCCGTTATTTAATCAGAGTATGGCTATAAGTAATTTACCTTTCCTCATGGGCACATGTATATTATTTTCCTTTTTTTTCAAAACTGTACAATTTATGTACCTACCATCAATTAAATCTAACTAACCTAAGCGATATCTAAGATTTGCCCTTTGGCATTGTAATGCAGGCAGGCAGGCAATTACTCGTACGAGGAAGTCGTCAGGTCTTCTATCTTTATAGTTGGGCCAATCAACATTTCGATCGACACTATTTTGTCCCGTAACGCAGGTGACAATTTCATCAATGTTGCTAGAAAAAATGCTTATAAATTGTACATGCGTTAAACCCCACACAAGTTAACATCGATACATCTAGGTTCCAACTGTTTTTCATTGTAAATACTTATATGTATAGTATTAATTGTCGTACATTTGTAAGTTCATGAAAAGTAACGCAGCAGACAGAAAATATGTCGATCGAAAAGTTGATTGGTCCAAGTTGACAATATGAATCAGTAAATTTTATTACGTTAAAATAGAACTGTTCAATGAGTAAGTAATGATTTGTTTTGATGCGAGCAGCCATTTCCAAAGATACGGAAAGCCAGTGAAAGGAGTCCGCCGTTCTTCCGTATTGCAGTAAGCATGTTATATACTTACCTACATACTGGAAGAGATATAAACGGAAACAATGTTTAGTTACCGTAAAACTACCCAACTATAGTCCAAAAGCTCCCAACTATGGTCCAAAACTAAGTCAAATATTTTCGATTTTGTGTAATATATTGTATTATTGACGCAGTTGTTACACAAGAAATTTAATTTCCTCATTAATGATTAAAAAACTTAGATAAAACCAAAATAACAGATTTCCATTGATGCTTAGTTAAGAGTTGAACTTGTGGACAATAGTTGTAGTACTGGACTATAGTTGTATGGTTTTACGGTACCCTTTAGTTCTGACCAACAATTTTGCCGATATCTGACTGCACAATACTTCGATATGCGAGGAAAACGATATGCAAGGTTGCATTATTTTCATTTTCAACCGACTTCAAAAAAGGGAGTTTCTCAATTCGACTGTATGTTTTATTTTTATTTTTATTAGATACATCTATTCTACATTTTAGTACTTGTTGTTATAGCAATAGAAATACAGCATCTTTGAAAAATCTAACTGTCACGGTTAACAAGATACCTACACCCTGGTGACAGACAGACAAACAACGGAGCCCTAGTAATAGGGTTTTATTCCGGGTTTTACTCTTTTCGTACGGAACCCTAATAATTTAAAAACATATAAAACGAAATTCGTAATATTATATTAATAGGTAAGTCTACTACTAATTGATTTAAATGGTGAGATCGTTTTACAAAACGATTACTTATGTCTGGGAACTTTTAACAACCATTATTTCTACGAACAGATTAATGTACTTACAATAGAATCGTTCTAGTTTCTCTAACATTCTAGATGCCACTGATATCACGTGATCATTAACTAATAGTTAATAACTATCGTAAAATTTTAGCTTATGTTTTTATTTTTGTGAATATTTTTTGTATCGAGTGCATTTGTTTTGCTTTTCCATCTTAGCCGCAGGAGCAGACACATAAGAATTGTTCACAATTTTTCATCGTTTCCTCCACTCCGTCACCGAATCGAAAAAAAATACGATTTTTCTTACTGTAGTTATGGATCAAAAGAGGCTCGCGTTTCTAGGTTTGAAAAACGAATTATAATGAATGAACAAAATACAATGCTGCCAAGGACGAACGGTTGATTCGTGTAATGAGGGTTTTCTGAAATGACGCTCACTAGGGCGGCAGGACTGAGGCGTCAGGTCCAGAAACTTGCCTAAATTCTCAGAGTGCCTATAGTTTCGTGTTTAAATGTTTTGTATACGTTAATAAAATTATATAAAAAAATAAAAATATTTTCTAGTTAGTTTTTCTTTGGGGCTAGATAATTGTGTTTCTTAGCGGGACCTTACGGCTAAGTGGCGCCAACTAGTGGTGTACGTTTTCGAGAAAACCCTCATTGGTAGCACGCTGGACCGGCAAACCGGAGGTTGTGGGTTCGAGTCCCATATCAACCACGATCGTTTTGAATACAGTTGCTTATGCACTGGGTATTTGTCTCCATATAATAGTTAGTTCTAATTATTATCTAATTCAGTCAATAGTGAAGTAAATTCCACAAAAGTAAAATAACCCGATAGGTAACAATATTTACCTGTTTGATTCATCCAATTAAAAACATACGTTCATCACAAAAAAAAAACATTAATCATTAAAACATGTCAACACTTTTTTGTATTTCGAACGTTTCGTTTCGCGCGCCCGAATTTCAAAAAGCGAATCGTAATTCGTTTTTAAAACCGCTCAGCGTGCTTTCGCTGCGGTAGCAACGTGAGACTGACAACAACCATCGACAATCGTTTTGTTTTGCCGGAAGAATTGGCGCGTAAAGTTTTAACACTTTCGATGATTATCTTAATCGGGATCTAAGTCACGGAAGTTACTTTTATTTAACTGTTTGAAACCATATCAGTGCTTTTTTTTAATTTCGTTAAAAGGGAAAATGTTGTAAATACCTATATTAGTATGAAGTAATTATTTAGATTATTTTAATTAAAATTTCTTCAGTAAAGAGAAAACTATGAATATTAGAATAAAAATCTGATTTTATATTAGTCATTATATGGATTTTATGATAGCACAACCCCATTTCCCGCCGAGGTATAGTCGTTTTTTCAAAAATAAAGAGATTCATAGAGAATATAGAGATGACATCTCTATATTCTCTATGAATCTCTTTATTTTGTGTTACACATTGTGTTGTGTGTAGAGGTGTTTAATCGTGCGTCGTAGCTCAAAACAAATCATGTTACCCCGCAATGTCTATCGAGTACATACAAAAAAATATTGTTTGAATTGAGGACCTCATCCTTTTTCGAAGTCCGTTAAAAATACAATACATACGTATTCGGTAATCACCTATTAAACGACCTTCACGCGATTCCGGCCGGTGCTGGTGTGACGGCGCGGAACGATGTGGATGAGGCTTAATAACCCGTAATCAAGTCAGCCTACTACAACGAAAATCGAAATTCGCGAAATTTCGAGAATTTTTCTATGTCACTCAAACGAAGGCGTCATTAGAGTGAGAGAGACAAATCCTCGAAATTTACGAATTTCGTTGTAGGGCCGCAGGTTGCTATTCATTCATACAGGCTACGAAATTAACCGGATTTCATACTTACTTATTCCGTGCGCCTTATAAAATTAGTGTATTAATTCAGAGAACACTGAAAGAAAAAAACCAGATAGTAGTGGAAAGAAAAGTGCTTAGAGAGATCCTGGGTCCTGTTAGAAGAGATGATGGCATCTGAAAGATCCAGAATAATGCCGAGATCGAAGAGCTAATGACTGAGCCCAATATAATTAGCGAAACTAAAGGACTTCGCACACTATATCAACTCCTCACCCACTCGACTCAAGTCTAATAATTGAAATTTAAGCCCTGTATCATATGTTCAAGGTTTAATTTCAAAAAATGATTTTAAAGTAGTGGACGACAAGTGGCCTATGCATCGTACACTAAAGGTCAACCCCAACTCGTTTGTCACCCAACGACCACATGGTCCACGCGGCGACTACGCGTTTGCGACTGACGTGTATCGAGCAACCATTTTCATTGCCCACTCGTTAACCACGCGTTGTCCACTAGTGACCATTGGGTGGATCAACTATAATAGTTAGTTATAGTTGACTACTCATCGTGAGTGTGAGTAGAGTTGCCACCGCGTTGGCGTGGAGTTGTTATAGTATCTTACAGACTTCGTTAGCTCGGTCAGTTACTCAGAATAGGCAAGGATCGGGCAGAGGAGTATACTTTGGGAGACCGACGGACGTCGTACGGTTGGGCGTCCCAGGTACCGCTGGTGCGATGTCGTTGAGGTGTCACGTCATCAGCCTCTCTCAGTCCACTGCTGGACGTCAGCCTCTCCTATTAATTATGCGTATCTACGCTAGGAGGTAAATACCCATAATCGCCATGCTGGGCAATCTTGGGGATCGCAGTAGTGTGTACACTATGATGATGTGGTTGCATCAGTCTTCTGTAAAGGAATATTCATTAGGTAACATTTTATTCCCTTTGTCGACTCTTACGACACCCACGGGAAGATATGGGGTGGTGACAAATGTATTCTTACGGCCGTCACTACTCTATCTGTCTGCATGAACTCCATGTCTATTCATCGCAGGATACCGCGCTGGATCGGGGCAAGTGACGAGCTCTTGTTTCAAAGGCCAAGTTTCACTTTGAACTACAGCCAAAATAGTAAGTAATTGGCTACGAGTATATAAAGTTTTCTGAAGGTATGAATATTATATTTTTCCCTGATATCTGTCGTCTGAATAAGGATATAAGGATCAAGAAAATGAGGCTCTCTTATTTTTATTTCCTGTAAATTGTTAATAATCTTTTTTTTTAAGTGAGTGAGCTGACATTTGTTCAGTTTTATGGATTGAATAGAGCCTAATACGTTCGTCCGCAATCAGTACGATGAAATAGAAAAAAAACTCTGTCAACGTCAATGTCACTCTTGTCATTATTTTTTCTATTTCATTGTATTTGTTGCGGACGAAGGCATAAGGCTCTTTACATCCATAAAACTGCGCAAATGTCATCTCACTCAATTAGAAAAATATTGTTAACAAATTATAGGACATAAAAATAAAAGAACCGCATTTTCATGAACGTTAAGGCGACGGGTATCAGGGAACATTATAATATGTATTCATACTTTCCTTTTATTCATACCTTCAGATAACTTTACATAGCCAATTCAGAGATATGTGATCAAGCCTATTATTGGGGACTGCTTTACGTCGCTTATTGGTAATGTTTCTTTTAACGTCAAATCTACATTGTAGATGATTTTTTTTTGTATATATGATAAATTTATTTGTATTTTCATTTTTAACTCCAAGTTTGACCTTTATCTAGTCAGCTACCAACCTTCGCACTATCTTAGACCTGTCAAAGGGATTATAATGTCACGGCTGTCTTTACTCATTACAACGTGTGACTATTACCGGCTAGGCGTGTGAGTTATTATTCAATTATATTGCGATACTTTGCGCTGGCGCATACTGAGACCACTAAGTCTACTGCAAACTTCGCAAATCGAAAATCTTGCGCATCTGTCTGGTTCACTCCAACGAACGCATCATTGGAGTGAGAAAGACGGGTGCTCGATATTTCGATTTTTGAACTTCACGGTAGGCTTACAGGTTACTGTGATTGATATCCTTAACAAACTTGGCCATTTACAGAGACGGAATGTTTACATACATACTCGTAAATGTAGATAAGGTTTTGCAACGAATAGACAAAATGTGAAACAAACCGCTTTCTAAGAATTAACTTTTGACAGTTATAGATTAATCCTTATATAGGTTGTTATTTTTCCGATAATCTTAACGTCATATAGGTATATATATAAGGCTCATTTCTAAACTGTCTAATGTAGGTATATTATAACATATTCTTAGGAATCTGTAATTCTAAGCAAAGTAAGTGCAAGTACGTCATTATGATCATTATTCGGATAAATGATCTTTTTAACCGACTTCAAAAACGGAGGAGGTTCTCAATTCGACTGTTTTTTTTTTGTTGTATGTATGTTACCCGATATCTCCGAGAATACCTAGTCAACCGATTTTAAAATTTCTTTTTGTGATCGAACGTGTATTACCCCGAGATGGTCCCGTTCGTTGGCACCAAGTTGCGGTCTGATGATGGGATCTTGGAGAAATCGAGGGATCTCTTCAATTGTTATAGGTGTATGGCGCTTTTGGTAAATTTTTAATTTTTATTTACATCCCTACATATATGTTTTTTTTCATTGTAGGCAGGGTTCAGAAAAAGGGATATTTCAACCATTTTAAAGCACTTCTTTTTCTATTCTTTCCTACCAGATGCCGCCTAAAAGTTTAAAGCCCCAAAATTAAAAGTTGCATGCATATCAAAAATATTCGAGATTACGAGAACAAAACAAATTATGACGCAAATAATCGTACGTAATCACCAGATTTTCTATAACTGCTCGTGCATTCATTATTATCTTTAGAAATGACGCAAAATCTCGATGCAAACAGACAAATAACCGATCGTGTGAGATACGAAAACAAACGAAGTGCTTTCATCTGTCAAAATGTACATATTAAGCGAAGAAATATGACGCCTATCAAAACATAAACGTAAACACTTCCTGAGTTTTTTAACGGCTTTTGATTTTTATTACTGTGCATTCAGATTCCAACTAAACGAGCATTCGCTATTCTATCCCCCACTCTACGCAATCGACGAATCACGTTTCGTGTAATGATCGAATTACACGAAATATATACACAGATATCTCTAAATTTGTAGGTTTCATTGACGAGCGAAATTTAAGAATTCATACTTTTTCGATTTGTTTTTTATTATGTTTGTTTGGATAGCTCACATGATACATATTCATATTTGGACAAATATTTCTAAATTGTGTATTGAGCTTAAGACTATAATTCCGATTCGGGACTTTTAAGCTCTGAAGTCCCGTGAAGAGTCTTCTTTCAATCACTCATGAAATGTTGACATGGAAATCGATGAGGGTAGTACCTACAGGCTGATAATAAAACAAGGGTTATTTTCCTTAAGGCAACTACGCAATATTCAGGAATCTCTGGGACGGTAAGAAAAATAAAGATGAATAGTTATAGACATCTATGAAAATTCAACGTTAGGAGTTATGTTACCTTAACTAACTTACAGCTGAGCTGCTAATAATTTAAGTACATAGCAATTAAATTGTAGCTCTAAATACATAAACAACTATACGGCGATCGTAACCATATACTTTATTAGACAAGCAGCACATCAAGCATGCATTGAACGAGAACCATGAGAGAATTTCAATATTATAATAAGCAAATATCAATTTTAAGCTTTATTGTCTACATTTTAGCAGCTAAGTTTAAAATTATTAAATGCAATATTATTATGGTCGATAGCACGTGACAAAACACCTGATTATAATAATTGGCAGGCGTGGTTATCTATACCTGCATGTACGGTCGACTCTAATAATATGTATACGATTTTGATCCTTATGTCTTTGATATACGTTCCGAAATGTATACATATTATTAGACGTGACTGTACAAGTATAGATGGCGACACAGGTTTTGCGATCGTAACGTATGTGTTCAAGGATTGCGGGTAGCCGAGATTGCTAATAAATATAGAAAGTAAACATCAAAATTATACAGTGGAACCTAAGAATCCTCCAATCCATTTGAAAAAGAAAATCAGGTATTTCACTCCCTGAAAAAATCGTCTTTTCCTTCATGCTTCATCAAAGTCCCATTTCAAAACCATCCGATTTTTTCTGACATTCGGCATTACCCAAATAACCTTAGGTAATATACTATAGGTATTCGCTATCGAAAGTTTGCTACGACACATATAGTACCTATCGTAACCTAATCGTGAGACTGGAAGATTCCCGTGAACAGTAGCCGTTCCTACTATGAGTTGTCAAGTATCGGTTCAGTTAAGGCAATATTTTCGTAGTTTCTTTGGCCTCGAACTCAAATTAGTGGTATAAAATACGACATTGACAGTCTATCTTTCACCGGTCTCTTTGGGTAGAGCACTAGTGGTGATTAGGGATACGAGGTTAATACTGTATGATCATAATATCATGCAATATGACTAATTACTTAAGTAATAAACTATAAGGATAATAAGATATTGCTGGCATTTCCATGTCAGTACTGCCGTAGTATTTTTTTTAACAGACTTCAAAAAACTAGGTTCTCAAATCGACTGGCTTTTTAAATTTGTGTGCCTCGATATATCCGAGAATCGTGAAACAGTTTTCATTTCTTTTATTCGAATGGGTATAATCCCGAATATATAATATAATAATATATTCGGGATTATACCCATTCGAATATTATATAGTAATATATATACTATAATATTATATAGTAATATATACTATATAATATATGTTACTATATAATATTATATAAATTTAGTTACGAATTATAATCCCGAGATGGCCCCTTTGGTATCGGGGTCTGGTGATGGAATCTAAGAAAAATTGGTTGAAGCTTGTTTTTAATTTTATTTTTAATTTGTCGATTGATAAACATGATTGAAATAGAGTTGGCGGTGAACTCTTTAGCACCTAAGTTAGTTAATAAGTCTTACTGTTAGCTTTAAGTTTACGGTTGGGGACTGAAAACGAGCGACCTCGCTGAATCCTAATCAATTTTGCTGCACAAACATGTATGTTTTTGTTTATGTAGGTAAGTGAATACATTTCTTTTTATTTATTTATTATAACAGCAATGTAAAGTTTTTCTTAAACGGTACAAATTATTTTAAAATTCAAATTCTTATTTTCAGGATTGCGCCCATAAGTTAGTAACAAAACAAAATCTTAAATAAATGATTAGTTTAAAATTATAATTAATTATTTTCTTAAAATTATATAAATAAAAATTATATAACATTATAAATAATCATTAAAATACAGGGTGTTCGTTTAGATTTGCGTTAAATTAGACAGGTTGCTTGGGACATTCATAGTAGTTGTCTGGTATACCTATTGCCTTATGGAAAATTCGATAAAAAAGTGTTTTTATTGGTTTCATACATAATAAATGAAATGGTAAGTGTAAGAGAACCTTAATAATAAAATAAAAGTTAATCTCAGGTGACTGACGGCACATGTCAAAATAAGTAGCATTCGAATGTAATAAAGGTTGCAATGCAATACACTTCTTCAGTCATTAAACTTATTTTTTGAATAACTCAATAACAGTAAGAGTTAAAACACTAGTTTCCTAGTGAAATTAATTATATTCGACCTAAATAAGCTTCCCTTAAATTTATAGCATATGATGAAAAACACCCTGTATAATTAAAACTAAAGTTAACTATCAAATTAAAACTAAATAGAACTAAAACGTACATCCCATAGTTATTAAGGCCAAGCGACACCGGGCGTGCGCGTTGTAGCATATGAAAATGTCATATTAGATGGCACACCGCTAGCGTGGCGTACACGTGCGCGTGACGTGCAAGCGGTGTGCCATCTTCTATTTCTTCTGTGACATTTCCCACGCTACAACGCACACGCCACGCACACGCGCACGGGCATGTGCTGGATACCCATCCGAAGTTTCCCAGCCGTTAGTAGAAGCCTATGTCCAACAGTGAACGTAGATGGGCGGATTTTTATTTTGTTGTAGTTTTTCAATATTTCCAAATTTGGTTATTTTCATATATTTCGATCCTCATTAGCAGAAAAAAGTGTCACAAGAATTCCATATATTTTTTTGTCTTCCACTGAGTTACGGTCGAAGAAAGTGTATGAAAAATAGTAACTCAATGGAATTTTAGGATCGAAAGAGCTCGTGATTCTGAGTAGAAAAAATGTAAAAAAGTCCAAATTTGGAAATTTTCAAAAAACGACAACAAAATAAAAATCTGCCCAGGGTGCTTAGCCAAGTTGCCAATCGCTAGCGCTTCATCGTTAAGCGCAGCTAACTGTCTTTGTCGCACTAATATGAAAGAGTGACAGAGAGGGAAAACTACGTTACGCTACTAAGCGCTAGCGATTGGCATCTTGGCTAAGCACCCAGATAGGATGCTGATGTATGTATTTGTATAAACGCTTTAACCCAAAACAAAATTGTAAAGTTAATTACAATGTTGAGATAAATTCCCAGCTTGATTTATGATACGTTATTGAGTGCCTTTTAGGTATTTTTCTATATTCTGGCATGAAATATCTCACCTTAGATAGCCGCAGAACATATTAGTTGGATTCCAAATACGGATAAGTATGTGATCTATTTATAGCGTTCTGATTGGATGGGCTATTCTCATTTAATCAAAACTCAAAAGAGTCTGACCAGTACGCCAATGACTTGACATGAATTTGAAATCGGTAACGTTAGATTTTACTCGATACGTAACGCCGCGGCCACGACATTGGTCTAATCTAAGGCGTCCGGCTTAGCAGAAAACCATACGTGCTCCCTCTCGTACCCATATCGGCATCCCGCTCCAACTCATGGATTCGCTCGCCGCTGGTCGCCTTAGACCAATGTCGTGGCCGGACCATAAAGCAGGTCATCGCGCTCGCTCCAATTATGTTAGTGTGAGCGCGATAGAATGCATTAGGTATCGAGTAAAACCGAACGTATCCTTTACTTTCAAACTAATAGTACGGCTATAGGTACGCCGCTGCGATATTAACGCGGACTTACTTTATATCCATCCCGCTCATAGATACCTACTCGCGAATTAGTGCGAGCGAGCCGGGTAGAAAGTAAGTCCGCGTTTATAACGTTGGGGCAGCATATTGGTAGAGCTACTGTACAGAAAAACGTTCTACGATACAATATGTACCGAGACGGATTTTTATTTTGTTGTAGTTTATGAAATTTTCCAAATTTGGACCGTTTTTCATTTTTTCTACTCAGAATTACGAGCTCTTTCGATCCTGAGAGAAATAAAAAAGTGTCTCAAATAAAATCCATTGGGTTACTATTTTTCATACACTTTCTTCGACCGTAACTCAGTGAAAGACATTGTATGAAAATGTATGGGATTTTCGGGATACTTTTTTCTGCTAATGAGGTCCGAAAGAGCTAGCGACGCTGAGTAGGAAAAAAATAAAAAATCAAAATTTGGAAAATTTTAAAAAACTACAAGATAGGAAAATCCGCCCACCTACAATACGTGCGAAAAGAAAATTCGTCGAACTTAATTTTTTCGCAATTGTTTCGTAATGTCCTGTTTTATGAACATAATTATAAGTAGGTGTTATTTGAGCAAGCACCAAGCGCACTTCTTTGTGAATCACACAGTGTGTTTGGAATTACACAGCTATAAATTATGTTCACAAAGTGGTAATTATGCCATGTCCATATTGTCCATTTATGGGTAAATCGATCATTAAGGTGTACAAGACGCGAGCTTCGGATGTCTTGACAGAGACATTCAATCAGCAACATACATTAATTACATTATATTATATATATATATTCCCATAATCACCACGCTGGGCAAGCGTATTGGCGAACGCAGTACCTAATGTGTCCCTTATGATGACATTGATGACGCTATAATCATCAATCTTCTATCAAAGAATGGTCAGTGACATTTCAATCCCTTAGTCGACTCTTACGACACCCGCGGGAATATTTGGTGTGGCGACAAATGTATTTTTACTTTATCTATCGATCACTAAGTTTTAAATTTAATAACTAATCGTGAGTAACGCATTGTTTTAGTCAATATGCGCGACATGTTTTGGAGTATGCATGTTTTATCATGAGTTGGCAAGCAAGTTCTACGACGGCGTTTACTCAATACACAAAGCAGTTTGTCACTGCGTGATAGACTAGTTTACGTATCGAGCAAATGCGAAGGTAAATGCTTGCCGCTATATCGAATGGTACGATATAGCGGCTCTACCGTGAACTTAGAAATCCATTATGGCCTTTTTGAAATTTGAAATACACTAATAGCGCCTTCGTTGGAGTGACGGAGGCAAATCATCGAAATTCATGAATTTCGTAGTTCGCGGCAGTAGGCGCTTGTTTCACCATTTGAAAATTTCCGAATTAAATCCCGTTTATTTCCAAACAGCTTGTTTTTTTCAAAAAAAATAATGAAATTTTCGACTTTAATTTTCAACTCTAAACCAAGCAGAATTAGGTCTAATTTTCACTTATACCAGCAGAACGCGATGTCACTGACGAAAAATCAAATGAAACGGATGGCAAGGAGCGACAGTGACAGTGACATTGATTATTTCTGTAAAAAACCGAAAAAAACGGAAAAAAACGAAATTTTCATACATTCCCGAAAAATACAATTTGATTTTTTCCCACATTTTCAACGCTAATGGAGACAGGCGCGACAATTGTAAAATATCAGTTTTACTGACGTCTGGCTACGGCTACCGCTTACTAATGGACGGTCCATGTGCTTATTTGCCACCAAAATAAAATCATTCCTAATAACGTTGTTACATTGTTAAAATTTTCTTTTTACTCTCCGAAAGTAGTAACTAGTAACAATTGTCACAAGGCTTAGAACAATCTTTGTTAGGTAATTGTTGACATGAGTGTGTCGGAAATTCGCTATAATTGTCGTGTTTTTTGTGACCTTTGTAATTTACTTCATAAAAAAAACTAGGTTTTAATTGTTGATATCTTAAAGTGCTTGCTATTTATTTGATATCATTGGAGAATAATCACACGGCCCGTCTGATGGTAAATGATAACCATAGAGACGACTGCATGCTTAGCACATGATTGGTATGTCAGTAGGCATGTCGCCGCGAGGTAGATTTTGCATCTTTTACTAACTATATGAATAAAAGAGGGATGACTAGTCTATCTCGCGGCGGCATTATTGTCGCACGAATGCTGTGCTAAGCTTACTGCAATGGCAGAAACTAATTTTATATACAAATGCTGCACCTGTCGCCATGGTAAAATAGACGCCTGGGTATCAAGTTCGTGATAAAAAAGGAAATCGAGACTATTGGACGCGCCTATTTCAATATCATGAGATTCATGAGTTCTGTTTGCGACAAATTGAATTATCCGAACTATGTACACAATATACATTGCGCCTGCCAGAATACATTATCAAATCGTCGGCTGACAACCAAAACTCACTATAAAAACTGTCACTACTCTTAGCAACCTCTTATGTCAGTATTGAATCAGAACTGAGATACGATCTCTATTTCAAGTAGGTATTTGTTACTTAGTGAGTTTTGGTTGTCAACCGACGAAATAGATCAGAAATCATATTTTATTATATTTTCAAGTAAATGATACCAGACCTAAACCTGCAAATTTTCCTAGCCATTCAGACATTCAGTGCTCCTGCGGCTCCTGCCATGCTAGTGCTATGGGAACCTTTGGGCCAGATAAGGATACTTCTATACACGGTCATCATCATCATCATATCAGCCGAAAGACGTCCACTGCTGAACATAGGTCTCCCCCAAAGATGCCACAATAACCGGTCCTGCGCCACCCGCATCCAGCGGACTCCTGCGACCTTCACCAGGTCATCGGTCCACCTTGTGGGGGGCCCACGCTACGCCATCCGGTACGTGGCCGCCACTCTAGAACCTTCCCGCCCCAACGGCCATCGGTTCTACGCGCAATGTGCCCCGCTCACTGCCACTTCAGTTTAGCGATTCGGAGAGCTATTTCGGCTATACTTTGGTTCTGCTGCGGATGGTCTCATTTTTAATCCGATCACGCAGAGAGACTCCTAGCATAGCTCTCTCCATAGCCCTTTGGGTGATTTTGAGCCTTCTTATGAGGCCCATTGTAAGCGGACTCTAGTAACGCCTTCGTTGGAATGACAGAGAAAAATCCCCGAATTTTACAGATTTGTATTAAAATAATGATACTATAATATAATACTGCAGTCTCCATGCCCTAACGAATTATTCTGGTAAGGATGACGAATCCTTATAAATACTTACTTTGTCCACGTGAGGCCAAGCCCTTGTGGCATTCTGCCAAGAACATCCCACTGACTCAGACCACGGAAATGTTTAAAAAGTAAACAAAGCGAGCTTCTGAAGGTTGGGGTTAAAAGAGTCGGTATTTACTTATCGACGGAAAGTCAAGATCGACTTCAATCAGAAATGACAGTAAATGGCGGTCTAAATATTACAAGGTGCTATGTTTCACGCATATTTTATGGATTTAAAATTTTAACTCTTACATTGACACCAAGTCTAGTTGTGTCAGTGCACATGGAAATGTTCGACTCTCTTCTTAAATAAAGTTCTTAAATAAAATATTTTTTTCAGTTACCGCGATGGATAGTTTTATTTCATGTGTAATCCCATGAAATAAAACTATCCATCTCCATTGTCAGTCATCCGCAGACCACGAACCCTGTAAAGTATTCGAAACGTCGGAATGAAGTTAAAATTAGTTAATATACGCGACTTTATCCGTTTTCATAGTTTTATTTTATTCTTAAATAGAGTCCATTTTAAGCACCGTGCCAAGGTACCATTTCGTGTGCACTGAAAATCCGTTAAGCGGGATTTACACATGCAACTTATTACTGCGAATTTTGAAACAGCTATTTACGAGAAAGAGATGCAGCTATCTATCACTCACTCTTACCCATAGTTGCGTCTCATAACTTCCACGTGAAAAATCCTTTAATTTAGAACCCTGTAATATTAGCGCAAAAAAATTGTTAATATAGTCTGGTCAACTAACGTGTCAGTAGAAAAAGCGGCAAATTCTTAAGATGTAGGCTGTAAATAAAAAATGCTATTATTATAATATTAATTTTGAATTTGTACTTTATGCAACAGTGATCCATTATTTATCTGGCAAATGCATCGGTGGCGGTCACAAAAAGGTATAATATTTTTAAATAATGATTATGGCTGTTGCATAAAATTATTTTTATATGACAGCTAAATAACTCTAGTTCAATTTAAAACGTCTGAATAATAGCAGATCGAAGTTATTACCTACCTAATTTTTTCATCATCATCAGCTGCAAAGTGCAGCGGAAATAGTTCAGTCCACTTATGGACATAGGCCTCTTATCAATTTTCAATAAACGATCGGTCAGCGACACTTCAATCCTTTAGTTGACTCTTACGACGCCCACGGGAAGATGTCAATTAGGTCAAAATTCTATTCGTTGTCTTGTTTCAGTATATATAAAAAATTCGGTGCACTTGTATTTCTTTTTCACGCTAGATTTTAATCCATATTTCAGAAATTGACATCAAAATATCATCTCATACAAAACTCACCACTGCGTCACGTTTTTTAGGGACACAAAATAAGACAACGAAAAGAATTTTGACCCAATTGGCTATGTAAAGTTTTTTGAAGGTATGAATATTATATTTTTCCCTGATAGCCGTCGTCTTAAGGTTCAAGAAAATGCGGCTGTTTGATTTTTATTTCCTATAAATTGTTAATAATAATTTTGTTTCATGTAATTTAATGTAATATTGTTGGATCATGTGTTCTTGTGAAATAGCATAGGTACTATAGACAGCAGCGTGATAAAGTACCTACACTTTTTACTATCGTCATTTAACTGTCGGATTCAAGTGCTGTGGCAGAATAAAATGCATAAACTACTCATAATACAATGT